>OZ026618.1:67867289-67899789 GCA_964020975.1 Hermodice carunculata | reverse complement strand
AAATACCCAACAGTCACATAAAGTACCCATTGCATCGTTGACTGGTTGTCGAAGTATTAAGGGTTAAGGAGTTCGAATTAAAGCCAAAGTAAACCTATCGGGAACTGAATTTGTCATGAAGCTCATTGAAAAATATAAATATAATTGTGTAAACAAGGTGCAAATCCGAGAAGAGGAACATCAGATATGATCTGATGAAATATAATATACCTAGATAATTGCGCCAGCATTGCGGCCATCTTTGCCAAATAGAAATATTGTAATACAACAGTTAGGGCAAAGTTTCTTTACAGGCAAATTAGTTTTATATTAATCAAGTATTAAAATTAAAATGTTTATTTTTCTTATTGCGTGTATTTGGTCGTGATCATTTGCAGTTATACATGTAATTGCGATATGCAGGGTATTCAATTGATGTTAAAAGTATGACATAGATTTTTTATCGATGTTTTGGCGGGGTTGTAGAGGTCAACTGTTTGCCACCTGGCGGCTGCGTCAATTTATAGACATTGTGACAATGTTAACTTGCAAGGTCCATTTTTTGGTTGCACAAGTATTATATGCCACTCTTTGCCAAGATATGTAGGGTGAATAACAATCATTTTCTGTTCATGCTTTCTTTGGTAATTTAATAAAATCGCCAGTTAGTTATGCTTAATTAAAATTAATAACTTGAGGTTAGCACAAACTAGACACATAGCACTACATATGTCAAATTGTGCAGAACCCATCATCAAGTTTATTCATGGCCCCCATTGTTTGAGATTTTTATTAAGGTATTTTTTTCTACATCTATTGCAGTTATACTGTTTATGTCTTCTTTGGTTAAGGAAATGCAGCAATTTTGTGTTTTCACCGTTTGGAGGCAACTTGTTTAATTTGCATCAGTTTCCAGACCAGAAAGTTTACTGTTTATATTATTTAATAAATTATGGCTTAGGTTGAATTTCTTAAAAGTTGGTGTATAAAGTATTACTTAATAAATACAACATATGGTTTAACTGGCATTAAGTCATATTATGAAAATGAGTTTCATTTGAATTTTTGTTATGATAATTTGGCACTCCAGTGTTATCAGGCATTTTCCATTAGTAGTAACATGCATTTTGGCAAAAATGTCTACAACTGAATGCCAAATTCTCATGAGAACTATCTAAATGAAATTTTATAACTTTTGTTTTCGTTTCCCTTTTTCGAGTGCAATGCACTGGTAGTAAAAATTAGCCATTTTAACCAACCAAAACGCCCAATTCAATGGGAGTATGGGCATAAGTGCACTTAATCATGCATTGGGTTAGTCTAATCACAGTAACTCATTCCACCCTGATAGAAGACCAAGTTAACAGCTTTCCTTGTCGCACTTTGGGCTCAATGCACCCAGAGCACACCAAGGAAAGCTGTTGGATGACAGAGAAGGTTTGGCACTGACTTGGTCAGACAGCCTCTCTGATGACCCCTTTGTAGTGGGCAATTGAACATCAGATCAAGACAGCTTGCACGTTAGAGGCAAAATTGCGTTTGCTTCACAGGGACACCTATCTTCAGGGTCATTAGCTACCAGCTTATCACCAAGCACCCAATGGGCCGCTCTTCTCCAACACACTGTTCAAAGGGGAGATGGCATACATTGTTTGTTGGGTGTAGGACCTTCAAGCCCACTCCTCAGAGCAGACCAGCACAAAGGCTTTGACTGACTGAGTGTGGTCACTTTAGAGGCATGGATCTGGTTGCCTTCATCTCTCATCCTTCCAATGACAGGTGAAAAAACTCAAGTTGATCCTCAAGGCAATTCTGACTTACAAGGTTCTCTCGGCCAGGCAGGGGCAACCCTGATATTCTCCTTGACCTCATTGGACTATCAGGTCCCCCTGGGTCACCTACACCATTGCCCTTGCAGCATGCCCTGTGGGACAGATGGTCAAAGGACCATGGCTCCCAAGCACAGGAGCTGGTACTGCTGGAGGATGGCAAGCACCTCATTTGGCTGACCAAGTTAGAGAACATCAAGTCAGCTTAAAGGTTGACCAACTCACCATATACACAGACTCATCTCAGGCTGGATGGGGAGCCCATGAAGAGGGCTGGATGGTGGTGGGTCTTTGGCCCATGCAGTCCATATCCGACCACATAAACTGGTTGGAACTGGAGGCAATATCCTTGGCACTCCTCCACTTCTTGAACCTAATGGAGGACAAACAAGTGGTCATTATGTGCAACAACAGGACTGTGATTGTCTAACTCAAGGCGTAGGATAGGTCATGCTCCCAAAACCTGACAGAGTTAGCCAGATGCATCACTCAATGCTGCTCCAAATATGACGTGCTCATGTATGCGAAGCGTGTTCCAGGACTGCAAAATATCCTGGCTGATCAAGTCTATAGAAGAGGTCAGCTGCTGGGTACAGAGTACAATGATGGACACGTATCTTCCACAGAAACCCTCAAGTGCCCAACCTCCATACTTGGGAGTTATCACACACCACATTCGAGACATAGGTTTCCTAGAATTGGTCTCAGATATAATTGCCAAAGGGTGGCTTTGAAACTCCTCTCAAGTAGTTTATTCTGCTCGATAAAAGGTGTTTTCAGATTGGTGCACCAGCCGGAAAATATATTGATGATCTCCGCATATTGTAAACATCACAGATTTTTCAGCTGTACCAGTGGGAGGTCCTCCATAACAGCTCGAGAACCATCCACCATCTCCTCATGATCAATCTGTGAACGTCTTGGACATTTGCATTGGGAGTAATCTTTATCTGTCAGCACTTATCACATCCTTGTGCAGGGACAGACCAGCTGATAGCAGGTCCTACCATGGTGAGCCCTCCTGCTGGTCTTAATCATGTTGAAGAAGTTGCCTTTTTAGTGTCTACAGATACCCTGTTGGGTGGACTTTAAGTACTGGACATCGAAAACTTGTTTTCTCTTTACCCTTGCTTTTGGGGCTAGAAGAGGTGAGACCCATGCCCTGGCACATGACTGAGTCCAATGGTCACCTAACCACTCCCAGGTGACCCCAAGACTTCACTTGGGCAGTCTTGCAAAGAACCAAGGGGACAGACCAGCTGATAGCAGGTCCTACCATGGTGAGACCTCCTGCTGGTCTTAATCATGTTGAAGAAGTTGCCTTTTCAGTGTCTACAGATACCCTGTTGGGTGGACTTTAAGTACTGGACATCGAAAACTTGTTTTCTCTTTACCCTTGCTTTTGGGGCTAGAAGAGGTGAGACCCATGCCCTGGCACATGACTGAGTCCAATGGTCACCTAACCACTCCCAGGTGACCCCAAGACTTCACTTGGGCAGTCTTGCAAAGAACCAAGGGGACAGACCAGCTGATAGCAGGTCCTACCATGGTGAGACCTCCTGCTGGTCTTAATCATGTTGAAGAAGTTGCCTTTTGAGTGTCTACAGATACCCTGTTGGGTGGACTTTAAGAACTGGACATCGAAAACTTCTTTTCTCTTTACCCTTGCTTTTGGGGCTAGAAGAGGTGAGATCCATGCCCTGGCACATGACTGAGTCCAATGGTCACCTAACCACTCCCAGGTGACCCCAAGACTTCACTTGGGTTGGGCAGTATTGCAAAGAACCAAGTGGCTCGAGATCTGTCTATGGCCTTCAGGGATTTGACCATTCATGCTATGGATATGGCTCTACTTGCTGAGGCTCATGCATGAACAGTGCCAGAGGTTAGAGGTCCACCCTCTTTTCAACCCTGGGAAACTTTGAACAAAACACAGTCTCATAGTCAATGAAGCAGATTGTCCTGAAGGCCTACCAGAATGCTTTGGGTCCCTGAAGCAGGTCTCAGCTTGAGCTCACAAGGTGTGAGTTTTTAATGCCTCCTGGCGTGCCCCAAGGAATGTCACTGTTGTTGATATCCTCCGGACTTGCTGCTGGCCATTGTCTAGGGATTTCTCTGGGCACTACCTGTACAAATTGATTGTGCTGGAGTAGGGCATTTATTCCTTTGGCAGCATAAGCTTATGGTGCCCGAAGGGTTTAGACTTGGATGCAGTCTATTGGTCCGCATACCTAGAGTAGGCCTGGACCTTGTTTTGGACTTGTATCAGGAGGATATCCCCAGGCTAGGCCGAGAGCCGGCGGACCCATTTTAACAGACACTGCCTTCTAAAACCATATGACCACCCCACGGCACCTACCATGTTTTCCACAATTAACTGGTCTTGCCAGTTCGCCAAGATCCACAGGCTGAAAATTTACAGTGTGTCCCTTAGGACAGACTGCTCTCAGTTGGTGGGCAGCTTTGGGGGGGGGGGGAGATTGGCAGTCCCATGCTGGTCAGTAATGTGGGTTTCACAGCTTCAGCCAGGATTCTGCTTTCGGAGGCCTCACATTAACTTACCTACGAGGTTTTCCCAACAGATGTCGCCTTCTCACTCCAACTGCTGCCCCCCCCCCCCAGCTGTTGGTCCCAGTAGCTGTTGGCTAGTAGATATGTAGATTTACAGCCTCCTCCAGTGCATTGTATATGGGCAATGGTGGTCGGGAGGTAACGTTGTGTAACTTATTCGTGAATTATTTATAAAATTCGGCATTTTAAGTGTACTTATCTCTCAACCACCAGAGAGGCCCACGTGACTGCGCCACTTCCTTCACACAGGTGATGTCCAAATACCAATTATATTGAGAAAGAAGGAAGAATAGGGGACCATGCTCACCAGAAGTCACCCCCCTCTGGATCCAGAGAAACCAATGTGGAGGCGCCACGGGGAGCGTCAGGTCTTCAGAACAATCGAGTAAGTACCCTACTCAATTGTGTCAGGCGATGTGGCCAGACACGGAGGTCATGGCAATGGTGGTCGAGAGGTGAGTATACTTACTAATACCAAAATTACACTTTTAAAGCGGTGCTAAGTAGTCGAATTCAGTTGCAACTGTATTACTTGTTCAAATGCATGGCACGCAGGCAAACACCTGTGTGCCCATGCTATCATGTAGTTTACTTAAACAAAGACCAGACGAAAGATTGGCAATCGTTAATATATATCTAAAACTGTTGATGTCCATAAGCAAGCCATTCAGAATTGTCCTTGAAAGGCGATTTATGGGACACTGGTCTTTTCTTGAGGTCGCTGTGGAAACACTAGAGCATAAATGTTATTCCAAGTTTAATTTGAAGGTAAAAGTTCACACACGAATTTAAGTTAAATTTTTTATTTTTGACACCATTAACTTTTAAATATGGTTGAGATGAATTGATTAAAAAGGGTTTGACAAAAAAAATGCGACACAAAATGGTAATTTTTATGAAGCTTTAAGTCGACCATCCCTGAGAAACATTTTCATGAATCAGCGAGCTTCAGGGAGGTATTACGTGACGTCACACCTGTCAGACAACCTAGGCCAATGAGCACACAAGGAACGGGCAACTCATGTCTGTGTATTGCAGAGCGTGTAGATCCAGGTCAAGCCACCATAGTACGGTGTGACCTTGGATTGTCTCAATCGCTCAAAAAAATGGATGTACATACAATGGTAGCTTTCACGACTTATCGAAAGAGAAATATAGGAGAAAAATCTGGAGCAATAGAATGCACAGACAGGGATTCATCCCGGATAAGCACTACCAGTAAGTACTCTGCAGCAATCAATTGGAAAGGTGCCACTTCAACAAAGACCCGAGAATAGCCAGGGAAGCAGTTGCAAACTTCAACAATGACCCGAGAATAGCCACGGAAGCGGTTGCAAAGTGCAGCTCACAAAGCACGCGTTACCGACGTTGTTTCAATACAACAATTATACGAGACCTGCCACAAATACATTTGAATACAATAAATGTTTTCTTTGATATGTGAATGCAAAATTAAAATCTTGTACATTATTATGACTAATTTACAGATTAAGATGCATTCTTCTCTTCAGAGATGTCTTGGCTCTTCAAGAATTTTTGTCAGACAGCAAGGCTTTAAATTACTATGGTAATGTGTATGTCTACGTGATAAATGAACCTGGCTAGTCTCAGCTCCGGGGTCTGTTGATGTTAAAGTACATATGTACTCATAACTTCAATATTAATCCTCCAAATTTAAAGAAATAGAGTTTTGTGTGTAGTTCATGACTGAAGACATCTTTTTGCCTTCCATGCAGAGAAGCGTTATGTTTTCTATCTATCCGTCCATTGGAATATATGTCCATATGTCCAATCGTTGTTACCATTAATCCCAAGAAACGTTTTGACATACTTGCTTGAAGTTGAAACAATACCTGTTTCATAAGACTATGATTTGAGGATCAGATTTCTGGATCACTTAAAAAGCGTTGGATGTGTCGTGGTCGCCAGCTGGCATGCAACTTGAAAGGGCTGTCGTCGATTCATATTTGTAACTCTTACATTTCCAATTGCCAGCACGGACGTTGCACCAATGTTGTACAGCACTGCATCATAAGGCTTGATGGTGTGGCAAAACTTTGACGGTTTAACACCAGGCGGCAGGGTATTTCATCCTCCGATACAGCCGGTCACAGTCGACTTTTTCATGAAATAGGTTTTGTATATCATTTGAGCGCGACAGTTTGAAAAGGGTCTTATCCTAAACAGGGATTGCGGGTTGTACCACTTACCAACTAGTCTCTGACTTGATACAGTACACCAGTGTCAAGTATGATATCTTGCGTTCTTGAGAAGTGGTTTTAAAGTCCTGCAGAGTGTTAAATAAATGTCAGATAATCCCGGATACACAAGTACCAGACATGCGTATTAATTTTTCGCCACAACTACTTGCCTGGTTCGGTTTAGTAGCCAGAGTTTCGTCTCCCGAGATAAGGGCAGCTGTCTGTGCGACAAACGGGGTATTACTTATATTTTGGAAATAAAGAATTCTTAGTACTTGGCGGATGAAAATTTTCTTCTTATATCCAATTTATGAAACACTAATTGAATATGACTTTGCCTTTTCTTTAAAAAACACTATTTTGTCAGAAAGTATTATCTGTGACAGTGATATGCCCGCATGCCCTCTCTGATTGACAGGCGTGAACCCTGTGCTTTATGGCTGGAAATTAATATACATGTTGCGTATTCTGACAAAGGTACACAGAGACATACAATAAACTGTACCCGATAATGTAGATCATAGGTAAAATGTTACTTCCACAAGAAAACGGTACTTATTTATACGCCAGTGTATTATGCTTTTTGTAGTTGACATTTGAACACAAGATGGCGGATGAAAAAGGCTCTTATCTTAATGAGCCTCCACCACAGTACAACGACCCGGACGCACCTGGGCTGTACGAACAACCAGCGGAGCAGACAATGCAGCCAGTGCATCCAGTGCAACCAGCCACCACCCAAGTGGTGATGATGCAACCAACAGTACCAACCATGATCGTTCAGGCCCCGCCAGTTCGACCATCCAGCCACCTTGAACTCGCTGTTTTCGTGGCTATATTCTGCAACTTACTTTTCGGTAAGTGTTTGTAAGCCTGCTGAAATGAAATGAACTTTATTAGCTGCATCACAATTACATTTGCAATATTTTGCTATACATACAGAGACACAATACCAGCACAAATAAACAAAACATCAAACACAAATACTTAGTACCACAGTGAAAACTTGCATCTTGATAAGGAACATAAGGCGTAAAGAATTACCAATTAAAAAAAAAAACAAAAAACAACTAAAATGCTCCCCTTTTGTCAACAACGGCCGAGAAAAAAGTCATCACACAAAACATTTTATCACTATCGTCTAAATTCATTATAAATTCAAATTTATCTGTGTCAACTAAATCAGAGAAGGAAGGGAAAATATCATCTAAGGTGCTATATAAATTTTAACGTTCAGAATCGTAATTTTTGTAGGTTTTTATTAAGTGTATCTCATCTTCTATTTCATTGAAATTGTCACGCAGTCTTTCTTCTAACGGGATCTTGTGGGGTATTTTATGCCTACCAGTTTCAATATTTAAATTATGGGCGCTTATTCTAAATCGAGTAAAATTTTCTGAAATGAACGGTCCTTAATTAATAGTAGATATTTCTCCATTTCAAAGTTTCTTTTACATTTTGCATAAGTTCTTAATTTTTTGTCTTCTCTGCAGTTATTTTCCATAGATTTCGCCCACTGAATATTGAATCTTCGTTTTAATTTTTCGTCCAAACTTTTTGAAGGAAATTCCTCAGTCTTATAGCCGACATTCTCCCACATTTTGTTGAAACCAAACATCTGGAATACATATCTTAATGACAATATTCATTTAAATTTTCCCGTTTCAATATTATCAACGTTACAAAGGAAGCAGTCATAAAGCAATGTATCGGGTTTCATGTGCACAATTCATAACCAATTCTTACACATTTTTGGATATATTTTAAGTGCGAGGGGATATTCACATAATGCGCTGAGTACTGCTGTTATGGCTAAATGTCAACTTGAATTATCACTTAAGCAGTCGCTTGGCGTAGGTTTTGATGAGAGGTCCAGGAAAGGCCATAACATTGATTTTGAGTTTCAAAGAGACCATAAAATAGAAGTTTATGGTTTGATTATAAATAAATGCAATACAATTTATGAGAGAGATCGGTTATTATCTAAAAGTGCCAAAAACAGAATGTAAAAGATGTGAATAATTTAGGAAATGGAAAATGAATACTTTAGGGGCCAAATAACCAAACAAAACAAAACCAAACAGAGAGAAGAGCAAACATGAGGTTGTAAGATAATAAAATCTTGTATTGACGAGCCTTACAATACAATCTTTTCTCCGCAATACAACCCCAGGCTGGCTGAAGAACAGCCAGCTCCTTGAGGTATTTATACCAGCCATACTTGGTCATGTGACCACATGCATCCAGTTTCTCTTATATGAAATAAAGAAGAAAATACTTAAATGGCCGAACTCTGACATTTTAGATATGCATATGAAAATATTTAAATGTGACTTTGTGTGTGTTTGCCAAAAAAAGTTTTACACGTAGGCCTGAAACATGAACTTGTCTTATGATTTGTATCACGTTTGGAAAGTTTGCCTCTAACTTTGAAGGACAGATGTTCTATAAACTGGATACATGCTGTACAACTGGTTTACAATGTTTTTCAATGAACATTTTTATTTCCTTTTATTTACCATTTAATCTTCTATTTCTTGAATAAGATTGTTTATTATTTTTCATCATAACATACTCCCACCGTCAAGACGAAATGTCCCATTTCGGTTAGATATTCCGTTGAATGACGTGAACACAACGAAGGTTCTGTAAAATGTCAGTATTATACGCTCACCACATGGAAATGAAACGCAGCAGAAAAATATCTTTAAAATGACTTAAACTCAGTATGCAAAGAGTCTCAGTAGCGAATGTCCACTGTATCGAAGTAGGCCGCACACACCAGCACAGGAATAAGGGGGGAAATGAGAAGAATGCAATGTGAAAGGTCAAATTACGAGACGCAAATTGGGCTGTCTGGGTCAAATGTCTGGAGAACAGGTCGGTAGCGAGGAAAAGTTGGAAACGATGATTCTGTGTTGACCAAAGATGTAAATGTTCTTGTGAAATGAAAAGTTTCTTCAAATCGTCGTCCAAATGGATAGATAAATAGGAGTAAACGTCGGAGTACCCGAAAAAATGAAAAGTCAACTCCCTCATATCCGTGGTCGGGCGTGGTTGTGCGGCTATATGGTAAGTACTGGTAGCATGTGATGACTGCACACACAATAGTTGCGGTGAGAGCAACTGCCATTCACAATGACAATGAAGTTTGCGGAATTATTTGGCTCGCCAATGAAATGATACATCATACAGGATTTGATAAGATCTATGGCTGAAGTCCTGCAAATAGAAAGCAAATTTACGCAGAAACAAGAACAAAGAACAAGAGAACTTGTTATACCATTATATACGATTGCAAGTTGCGTATTTGCATGTCACACCCATTACATCAAGTTTGTGTGGATGTCACAAATTGGATTCACGAGTTACAATATAATGCACAAGGACATTACAAACGAAATCGGAACTTTGAAAGTTTATTGATAATTAGACAGATAAACACTGTCCAGATAGCCGAAAGGTGTGGCTGTTTGTGATAAAAAAACAATGGCGGTAAATCACTTGTGGCGAGCCGCTTGAATGGGCATGAGTACATATAAATGTGCACATCGTGAAACCTTTTTGTGACTGTGTATATATTTTATGAATTACATAAATGATATGAGATTACATAGTACATGGGTCGCGGTGACAAAGTGTTACTGATAGATCAAACGTGTACTGAGTGTCAGATACGCTAAATCACCAATATGGCGGGAATCTCCCGTCACAAAGCAAGACAAGTACTTCCTCAAGTATATAAAAAAAAATCAGCTCTTTTGTGTGTGTGTGTGTGTTCAACAGAGTCTTTATTCCTACTGTATGCTGACAGCTAGGAGTATCTGCGAACGTCAAAGGATAAAATGTTATCGCGTCTCAAAATTGAAACGTTTATGTCATAACTTGCCATATTATGAATATAACACACCCGGCACCGTATCTTGAGACGTCTCCCAAGTAACAATTACCAGTTGTTATACACTCAACTAAACCTATATCACGCGACAAATCCTCAATCTCATTGTGACTCAAAAATCATTTCTTATGACCGATATTGAATTGCGGTCATTCATGTATTTGAAGTACATTAAAATTGTCACATACAATTACGACAATAATTGCTTCAAATTCAAATGATCCATCACAATCTTACAAAAAAAACGCGGCGCACTGCAGTTACGCCGAACGCGTGTGACTCCCAATTCCATAGATCATCTCATTACTGACCTATACACAAACAATAATAATAACAATAACAAGCAATTAATAACTTGGGGGTATGTGTGTGTACAAGACACAACATAACCATATTAATTGCTTAAAATATGCATGTGATATCCAACACATACACCAATACCAAAAAAAGAAGTTTGTATGGTTATATATACACGAATAAAATATGAAATGCACTCTGAGAACACAAGGGTTACCATATTTAGGTTGAACAATTGTGTGTCGTGGCATCCGCACCAAGGACAACAGGTTTAGTGTCCTTTATACTAATATAAAAAAGATTATATACGAATGGGGGGGGGGGTGTGGTAAATGCCATGAAGTGTATCTGGTAATGTCAAGATAGTTGTGACTTACCATTGTGCAATCAAATAATATAATGTATGTGCGATTTGGCAAGAAGAGATGAGCAGGCAAATATGCATGTGGACAGACTTTTTTCTTTCTTTCTTTCTTTTTTTTTTTTTGGGGGGGGGGGGGAGTACAAAACTGCGTTCACAAAAATGTGCTTCTGTTACGCAGAAGAACAACTTGTTTAATTTTATGTATGGCTGTGTAACATGAGGGTACAAACAAAGGCGCTGCAGGTGTCTCTCACCTTTTTTTTTTTTTTTTTTTTTTTTTTTTTTTATGACCAAAGTTAAAAAAACAGATCGGAAATCGTAGTCCTACACTTCTGCCACCTCGCACATAAGACTTAATTGACACAATACACTTTGTCTATCATAATTGGGTACATTTTAAATTATATGTGTATGTATAACCTACAACCAATCAACAAAGATGTGCCTCCATTTTGGCGACATAAAGAATAAGCATATTCATACATGTCAATTACAGTTTGCTGCACAGAAGTTCTTCTGTTGTCAGCCTCCTGTGAATATATATAATAGTGATTTCACAATCGTATAATGCGTTAAAGAAATGAAAATAGTCACAAATACTTCAGTTCAGAATCTCATATATGGTATATGAAATATAAATATGCCTGACATTAAAATGTCTCGTATCCTTTCCTGAATAAATGAAAACCTTTATTCAAAATTATTCAAAGGATAACAGTTAACAGGAGAAACAATGATAGCTAAAGATTATTTGTGTTAAATCAACATGTGAAATCACAAAAATGACAAAGGCGTTCACAGTCTTGCCTTTTATGTCATTAATAGTTATCAAAGATTATTGCTAACTTAGTCTAATATGTGCGTTTATACAAGACCCACGTACTAATAAAAATGTAAACACTTAGAAAACTTTCCACTTTTTGCACTTGTTTCCAGCTGAGAATAGTTTTTGGTGCCTGGGCCAAATCAAGAACTTTGGATGACCAGGGAAACAATGGCTACATAAATACGCGTTTTTTTTCCCTAGTAAACCAGGCCAGACATCGGACTTTCATTGGTATCAGTTTCGTCTGAAGTTACATTGTTTGGGTTCGTACCGGTCACTGGTAATTCTTCAAGTGACGTTTGTGTGCCTGTCTCAGCTGAGGGTTCAGTTTGAGGTTCAATGTCATGAGTATACGTGACAGGTTTGTGTTCAGGAGACGCCTTCAGCTCTATTGTTTCAGAATTTATGTTCATATCAATTTCGTCTGCTTTAGATAAGGCAGACATAACAAATGCCCTGGGTGGCTTTTTGGGGGGACCTTGTTCGTCTAGCATGGCCAACTGTGTCCGTACAAGTCGCAATTTATAGAAATTAAATACTGCAAGTGCCAAAACAGCTATCGTAAAAATAATGTTAAAACTGGGCAAACCAAGCAACACAGGGGCTGAGTAAGACTGTCTGACATAGTGTAATTTATAGGAAAGTTCATCTGCTGCTGACACATAAGCGTCCATGTTTTTCTTAGCCAAGTGCGCAGTTTTGTTTAAATCAACTTGGAGAATTTTATCTTCTTCAACTACTTGTTGCCAATCGTGTTTGTATGCATTAAACTGAATTGATGGAAGTGTTAACGGCTTTGGGAGAGTAAGACTGCCACTTATATTGAAAATAGACTTGTAATCAACGACATGTTGAGCATATATAAGGTTCACTGGGTACAGAAAAGTTATTTGTTCAGACTTTTGACATTCATTTAAAGTTGCTGGGTAAAATGAAACTGCTGATCGAACATTGCAAGCACAAGGCAACTTTAAAATACAAAATTGACATGATGTTAATTTTACAGGAGGTTTTAATGCACATGTCTTTATCAAAAACGGATCTCTGCTGTTTACAAGCACCCGACCTTGTCCCAAATCAGAAAATGTATAAGTCTGTATTTCTCTGGCTGGTATCAAATGGCTTCGGCACTTTGTTTTTATATATTCTGGTTCATCATGAAATAAAGCTGAAGCACAGGAAGCTTTTGTACGGTCATTCATGGCAAAGACTCTGGGACATATTTGAACTTGTTTTCCATAACATAGTTCCAATGATGCTCTATTTGTTTCTACATAAAACAATTTACTGCTGGTTATTCCAATATATTCTGAAAAACCGGTAATTTTGGTCACCTGTGTCGTGTGGTTTGTTACAGTTGGAACTGGCAAAGCAGTAACGTGATAAAAGTGAATCAATGTGTCAGTTGTTGTGATAGGGATTTTTATTTTAATGTACAATTGATTTCTTGTCCTGGCAAATATTACATTTGGAACAGTATAATAGTAACTGACATCTGTTTGTGCAATACGGAAAGTTGGATAACTGTTTATGAGTGTTGAGTGTAATTTATTCAGAAATATTTTCAATTTATGTGGGGGAACATAATATATTGGCAGATATCCTTCCAACAAGGTTTGAATGGCTTGCACTCTCATTTCAGAATCTCGTAGTAATCCCTCTACCACATGAACTTCTTGTACGCTATAGGCATTCAAAAGATTGATAGCTATTTTGGTCTTTTGTATTTCAAGTGCTTGATGTCTCACTGTGACAGAAAGCTGCTGCACTATTTGTTGCCATTGACTTAAGGTATTAATTGTACTGTTTAACAGGTTTCTATTGAGTTCTGCTGCACGTCTTAAATTGGTAATTCTTCGATTTACTGTTTGTTCATATGATTGCATTTTCTCCAAGGTGATTTTAAGATGTTCAACTTCCTCATTTTTTGTTGACTCAATTTCATCAATTTGTCTTTGTAACATTTCAATATCAGACATCGTTGCAGTACCAAAGAGTGACTTAGATAAACTTCCAATAAGATTTATTACACCACGTTTTGTTCTTTTAGTAGCTGGTTGTGAGTAAAGTGGTATCAAGGTCTGAATTTTCTTGTGGTTTTCAACAAGTTCACTTAACATTTCCCTCCGGTAAGCATTGTAGGTTTGGAAAGATGCTTTGTACATCGTACACATTGATTTTAAGTTTCCAGGCAAGATTTGGTCTGATTGCTTATCTCCACTACATAACCTGCCAGATTTATCTATATGTATTTTCTTTGGAAATGGTAAAGCAAATGTATGCGACCATGTTGTGGCAGAATTCTCAATTGTCTTATACCTTTCAAACATTATCCCATAATTATTTCTCACCACTATGGGTGGGAAAGTCTCTCTCTGTGGCTGCTGTGGGCTGTCTGCCTGAACTGGACCCATGATGCACAGCAGTGTAAACACAATGAATATCTTCACTGCTGGAAACAAAAGAGCAGAAGCTTGAACCTTTTTTTTTTCTCTCTCTCTCTTTAGTCCTGTCTTATAAACTTTAATTCTCAACTGTTTTTCATTTGTACTTAGTCTTCAATTTTGCAAATTTACCTGGGTTGTCTTTCAAGTACTGTTTGGTATATTCATTCAAATTTGATGCAGGTTCCCATGTATTATCACTGTCTGGGTACCCTTTCCATTTGATTAAATACTCTCGTTTCCCCTTTCTTTTTCTGGCTTTTACTATTTTCTCAACTTCATAATATTTCTCTGTTTCATTTTCCTCACTGCTAGCTGTATCAGACTCAGAAATGTTATCTGCAACACTTTCTACATCAGTTGCTTGATCATTATCAGCCTGAGCATTTTGGGAGTTCTGAGGCTCACTACCTTCATCTTCAGAATGTGATACATCAAAACTATCTTGAGGAAAATCATTTTCACCAAGAAGGTTGTCAGTTTCAGTAACAGGTATCTCTTCTATTTCTAAGGTGTCTGGTGGTCTGATGTCTCTGTGATACCCTAGTTTAACCCTATTTACATGAACCCTAGTTGGAATATGTTTGTTGTCACTGGCCCTGATGAGTTTTACATGCACTGGTGAGGGCTTTTCACTGACAATAAAGGGTCCATGCCATTTGTGGAGAAGTTTCTTTGACAAACGCACTTTTGCTGCTGGTGTATGAACAAAAACATAATCACCAACCTCTGATGTTAACTTCAGTGCTCGTCTTGTCATAGTGATCTTTCATTCTGGCCTGTGCTAACTGTAAATTTTCTCTGGCCACTTCTTGAAAGTGATGTACTCTGGTAGCAATTGAGTTAAAGTGGTCCCGGACACTGTCACTCTCAAACTGTGTGGGGCGCAACATTATATCAGTTGGCAAATTTGGCTGTCTCCCATATAGTAACAAAAATGGAGAGTACAAGGTAGATTCAGTTCCTGGGGAAACATTGTATGCAAATGTCACAGCTGGGATAAATATATCCCAATCCTTTTGGTTTGTAGCAGTGTAAAAACTTAACATTTGGATTAGAGTTCCATTGAACCTTTCAACTAAACCATCTGTTTGTGGTCTATATGCAGTTGTATTTACTTTCTTAATATCAAAAAAGTTACACAGTTCTTGAACAACTTTTGCCAAAAATGACAGTCCTAAATCTGAAAGTAAAGCTCTTGGAGCTGAATGTCTGCAAATAATTTCATCAAATAGAACGCTGGCTACTGTTTCTGCCTTGATGTCTGGAACTGCAATGGCTTCAACATATCTGGTCAAATAGTCTGACAAGACAAGAATGTAACGATTTCCTCTGCTGGTTACTGTAAGTGGACCCACAGCATCAATAGCACACCTGTCAAAGGGACCTTCAACTGGAATGGGAATAAGGGGAGCCTTATTTGCTTTGATAGGCCTCTTTCTTGTCTGGCAAGAATGGCAAGATTGGACATACTTTTTAATTCTTGCAGCCATTCCCCACCAATAATATCTTTGCCTGATGTTTTGATAAGTCCTAGCTATACCTAGGTGTCCTGCAGTAACCTCATCATGAAAGGCAGCTAAAACTTCAGGTACTAATTTTTCAGGTATGACAGTTTGCTGGACTAATCTGTCCTTTTTTAACCCTTTTCCTGGTGGATAATCTAGATGGTACAAAACATCTTCTATCAGTATGTAGTCCCCTATTTCTTTTAGCAGGTGCCTTGCTTTAGCTCCATCCTCAGGAAGCACCCTATTTTGTAGGTATTTTATAATTGGGGCACAGAATGGATCTTTTCTTTGCAGGTCTTTCAATTCATTAAACAGCAAAGGCTGTGTTGTGACAGGCCTGTCATTGTCCTCTTCCAATGCAAACATTTCAGGACATATAATTTGTTCTTCTTCATCCACTTCTTCATGATTTATTCTGCTTATTGGGTCAACATTACTGTGGATTCTACCTGGTTTGTGAGTCACAGTGTATTTATATTCTTGCACTGCCATTAACCATCTGGCCAGTCTACCTTGTGGCTCTTTCTGGTTTAGAAGCCATTTCAATGCCAGGTGATCTGTGATTAGCTCAAACTCTCTTCCCCTAAGATAAGGAGCATAATGATGGAATGCCAATATTACTGCCAACAATTCTTTTTCAGTTGTACTGTAATTCTTTTGATGTTTATTCAAGGACTTTCCTCCATATGAAATAACCCTTTCCTGTCCATCTATGGATTGTGAAAGGATCATACCTATGCTGTTTGCACTTGCATCTGTATAAACCAAAAATTTCTTGCTGAAATCAGGGTATGCCAAGACAGGTGGTGTGATTAATTTTGATTTTAAAATGTCAAATGCTTTTTGACACTCTTCTGTCCATTCAAAAGGTGTTTGCTTTTTGAGCAGAGCAAACAGGGGACTTGCAATTTTTGCATATCCTTCACAGAATCGTCTGTAATACCCAAATAACCCCAAAGCTTGTCTTAGAGTTTTCACATTATGTGGCTCAGGGTAGTTTTGTATGACTTTTATCTTACCAGGATCAGGTTTTAACCCTTCTTTTGAGATTATGTGACCAAGGTACTTAACTTCATTCTGCAGAAAGCAACACTTTGATGGTTTGAGTTTGATATCTGCTGACCTTAAGCAATCAAATACCTGTCTCAAATTATGCAAATGACCTGTAAAATCGCGGGAATACACTATAATATCGTCCATGTACACTAGGGCAATAAAATAGTTTAACCCTCTGAGCACATTGTCCATTAATCTCTGAAAAACACTTGGAGAATTTGTGAGACCCTGGGGCATGACTTCAAATTCATAGAGACCTGAATGAGTTACAAATGCTGTTTTCTCAATGCTAGAGGCTTCCATAGGGCACTGGAAGAACCCGCTGCGGGCATCGCAGACCGAAAACAGGGTAGGGTGATTAACCCCTAAGCTGTCAAGGGTGTCATCAATCCTAGGGAGGGTATAAGCATCAATTTTGGTAATACTGTTCAGTTTCCTATAGTCAACACAGAACCTTTTGCTGCCATCAGGTTTGGTGACTAAAACTATTGGAGAAGCATAATTTGAGTTGCTTGGCCTAATTATTTTAGCATCCAACATTTCTTTAATTTGCTTATCAATTTCTTCCCGTTGTTCAGGATTGGCCCTATATGGTCTTGCTCTAAAAGGCATGTGTCCCTCCTCAAGCTCTATTTTGTGCTCAATTAAATGTGTCCTTCCCAGCTCAGCTGTTGTGTTGGCAAAAATGTCACTGTATTCAGACAGCAACTGTACAAACTGTTTCTTTTCATCTTCAGAAATATCACATTTGCTCAAGTCAATATCCCTCAGTTTATCAGGCAACTTACTGCTATCAGTTACAATGTTTGGGGATGTGTGACCTCCCTGACCACAATTTGTAGACTCGGTGTCAATAACACTTATATGCACTTGTTCTGGTGACTGGAAAATTTCCAAACAACCCACTCTTGTGTTTTTTCTCAACTGAAATGGAGCATCCTGTGTGTTCATAACCTGAACTATGATTTTATTCCCTGGCAAAACTTTGCTCACTGAATAAGCCAGTGGTACACCCAACCTACATAACTGCTTTGACCCACTGAACATTCCAGATACACCATGTGGCATTGTACCTTGTGTTCTCAGTTTACATAAGATAGGCATAACAGTGTTGTTTGGTATTTCAATACCATCAATGACTCGCACTTGGTACTTTGTTTTCAAGTTTATCTTTCCTTTTGAGAAATCCATTACTGCTTTTTCTTTTGTTAAAAAATCTACTCCCAATATGAAATCATGTGACAGCCCTGGTATAATTTGGAATTTGTGAGTGGACTTGTGGTGTTTTCTTTTTCCATTTAACAAAAAAAATGTGATATTGGTCTGACCAAATATTTGCATTTTACTGCCTGCTGCAGTACTGGCGTTACATATGACTGATGGCTCAAGTTTCAAGTTCACATCTAAGGCCAGCTGCTCATAAAAATTTTTACTGATTGCTGATATCTGGGCCCCTGTATCCACCAATGCCCAAACATTAATTTTGTTGATTTGCACATTAACAAAATTGTCTGCTACAAGTGCAATTTCACATTCTGGGTCTGAATGAGGGCCAAGAGTACATATTTCCCCTGCTTTATTCCCTCTGGTAAAGTGGGGTTTTAGTGGTTTAAATCTTGTTGGTTATTTTGTGCATCAAAAGGCATGGGCCCAAAATTGTGGTTGCCATGATTCTGTGGTCCACCAAAACCTTGTGAGAATGGGTTATGTGGCCCAAAATTCTGAGAACCAAAACTTTGTTGCCCAAAATTTGGTTGTGGACCATAATTTTGATGAAAATTTTGTTGATTGAACTTTGGTCTACTTTTGCATTCGGAAATGATGTGCCCTAGCTGACGGCACCCCCAGCAAATTAATTTGGCGTTTGGGCAAGCTTGGGCACTGTGACCTCTTCTTCCACACCTGTTGCAAATAATTGTGCCCTTTGTTGACCTGTCCTGATACTGCTTCTGTCCCTGGGGCTTTGCTTTTTCTTCTTTTGATATGCTTATGCTCATTACTCTTTTTTCAAGCCTTTCAATTACTTCCTACATTATTTAGAGCATCCATGGTCACTTGTGGTTGCTGGTGACCTGCTGCTCCCACACATTCATATAAACGGGCAGCACTGTCAGCTTCATCCACAGTTTTGGGATCTTTTCCCAACACAAAAGATCTGAGCTCTGGCCTGAGGCCATGCACAAAAAGAGTTAATCTTTCAGATTCACTTTTGTTCAGTTTTGCAAAAAGTTTTCTCATCACATTTGAGTAACTCTCCACACTTTCTCCTGGTTGTTGTTGTTTTGTATGGAGTGTCCCCTCCAAGATCCATTTATCATCTTCATTTCTAAATTTCTTGTTGAAAGCTGCAACTAATCTGTTCCAATCACTTCTGGTATCTTCATTTAATTCTCTGTGCCAAATTTCTGCCATATCAGTCATTGCAAGCTTGAATATTCTCAATTTTTTCTCGTCACTCCACTTGCCTAAATCAGCTTGAGCGAGAAATTTCTCAAGGAAAGACCTAGCGTCTTCTCTTGAAAGCCCACTGAATGTAAGTGTGCGAAAAAAACTCCCATTACCTGTCATGGGGGAGGTCTCTTCTTGCACTTGAGTCACCTTGCTCCCGATTGTCTGCAGCTGGTCCTTCAGGAGTTCCAGGGTTTTCTTCACTTCTTCCTTGAACTCAGCGTCCGTCATGGTGAGCTGGTTGGCTTTTTCTTTTTTTTTTTTTCAAGCTGAAAATAACTTGACAGTTTACAATTGATGTTTCCTTGGCTCAAATGCCCGGTTCTCGACCATATGTTATGGCTAAATGTCAACTTGAATTATCACTTAAGCAGTCGCTTGGCGTAGGTTTTGATGAGAGGTCCAGGAAAGGCCATAACATTGATTTTGAGTTTCAAAGAGACCATAAAATAGAAGTTTATGGTTTGATTATAAATAAATGCAATACAATTTATGAGAGAGATCGGTTATTATCTAAAAGTGCCAAAAACAGAATGTAAAAGATGTGAATAATTTAGGAAATGGAAAATGAATACTTTAGGGGCCAAATAACCAAACAAAACAAAACCAAACAGAGAGAAGAGCAAACATGAGGTTGTAAGATAATAAAATCTTGTATTGACGAGCCTTACAATACAATCTTTTCTCCGCAATACAACCCCAGGCTGGCTGAAGAACAGCCAGCTCCTTGAGGTATTTATACCAGCCATACTTGGTCATGTGACCACATGCATCCAGTTTCTCTTATATGAAATAAAGAAGAAAATACTTAAATGGCCGAACTCTGACATTTTAGATATGCATATGAAAATATTTAAATGTGACTTTGTGTGTGTTTGCCAAAAAAAGTTTTACACGTAGGCCTGAAACATGAACTTGTCTTATGATTTGTATCACGTTTGGAAAGTTTGCCTCTAACTTTGAAGGACAGATGTTCTATAAACTGGATACATGCTGTACAACTGGTTTACAATGTTTTTCAATGAACATTTTTATTTCCTTTTATTTACCATTTAATCTTCTATTTCTTGAATAAGATTGTTTATTATTTTTCATCATAACACTGCTTTATTCGTAGCTTTCTTGTGTACACGCAAACAGAAACGCAGGAAACTTAGATGGACTTTCTCGAAAGATGAATTTACATAGCTGCCGATTTCGTTATCTGCTATGTATCTATCCGTCCATTGGAATATATGTCCATATGTCCAATCGTTGTTACCATTAATCCCAAGAAACGTTTTGACATACTTGCTTGAAGTTGAAACAATACCTGTTTCATAAGACTATGATTTGAGGATCAGATTTCTGGATCACTGTGACTTAAAAAGCGTTGGATGTGTCGTGGTCGCCAGCTGGCATGCACCTTGAAAGGGCTGTCACTGTCAATGCTGTATCTGTTCTATTAACTTCCAAGTTGTTGATCGCGCAAATAAAACCATGCACTAATATACTTTTTATATGAAATGCTTGCTCGGAAGTCGACCTAGACGTTAAATTATCTTTTACGATTGCAGTGACGACAGACCTGTTGCATTGAGAATTTTTTTATCAATTTAAGACATTGGTGTTTGACTTCATAAGACTATTAGGTCAAGTAACAAAGGTTGTTGATGGCGCAAATAAAAACATAGGCTAACATTGTTTTTATATACCTGTGCACAAATAGATGTAGGTGTTAAACCGCTTTAATTTATTTCTATAAGCGGTTGTTATGACACTAAACCTATTAAAGGGAGATTTGTCTTCAAAATAAGAACTATGCAGTCCTTTTGATGGCCTGTTGCAACGTATTATTTGGTAGGGTATTTATGACAAAAGATGAAATACCTTACCAAACATGGTGGAATATATTTAAGTTGCTACTCATCAGATGTCATTGTCACCGGCAATGATACAATATTATGAAGACCGTAGTTTTTCCTCAGAGCCCGTCATGGCGCAAAAACCAGAAATACACAACATAACATTTGGTCCCATTCCAAGGTTGTTTTCGACACATACAATTTCAAAACATACAATTTCAACTTCGCCAAGCGGGATCAAATATCAGAAATACGGGAGCTAACACAAACAAAAGGTCCAGGTCGGTCATGCATCAAGAAGTATATAAAGCTAATAGTTTCAAATTCATCGGAAAGACGTACTCAACCTGGAACCTCTGCATTGTCGTAATACATGTTGCTAAGCATTGTGACATCATGTTCAGAATTACAAACGCAACGTTAAGCTTAAACTGTGAGACATGACGTGTGGAACTATTACTGGTTGCATCAGGTCAGCCTTTAATGATGGCGTCACAATGCCTTATTTTTATTCAGGAACTACGATTATTGTACCCACATTTGTTTTTGCCGCGATCCATGAATGATGGCATTAATTTTTACATATTCTACATTTTGACACCCATATTTATATATATATATATATATATATATATATATATATATATATATATATATATATATATATTCAGGGACTACGATTATTGTACCGACATTGTTTTTGAATGATAGCATTTATTTTACATATTCTACTTTTAACACCCATATATATATATATATATATATATATATATATATATATATATATATATATATATATATATATTTATATATATTCATATATATTCATATATTTACAGGTATCATCGCAATAGTGCTGTCTGTTATGTCCTCATCCGACGCAGATGAGGGTAAATTAGAGGAGGCACGGACGAAGGGTAAAATATCACTGAGTCTCAGCCTCACTGGAATGTTTATTACTTTGTTTTGTATCGTTTTTCTCCCCATCTACTTCTTTGCCATCGCCAATCAGACATATCTATATGGCTAGTGTTTCGATTTACGGGAAAAGGAGAAATTGGAAATATACAAAAAGAACGAAAGACTTCACAGTATCTACTCAAAAATACCATGTTGCTTTCATTGTGGAGAAAGAGTTGTCTGTAAAACGAACCTTGAAACCCTCGACTCTTTTAGGCCGTAAATCAGAACATTAAAGAAAAGCTCGGAGATACGGTAGAGCAGCCTGCATTGCAACAAAACTGGCCAATAACTAAAAGACTATGTGGTCATGTGATCCACCGGGAATCAATATAATCAAACTTGCTGTAGTGTTTAAATATCATGTCAAAATTTCACTCTTTCACTGGAAACTCTGCTGACAATATACTGCTTTTTAGTACTACGATTAGGACAAAGTAACTGACTGACATATTTGAGTTTCGTGTTGTCAAATAAGAGCTCAGTGATTAATTCACCAATCTATGCTGCAAGTAACTCATGCCAAGGAAAGTTGCCAATTGTTTTTCATTACTGTTGAAATTAGTTGAACATAATGAAGCAGACCACATTTGACCCGATAAGCCCGCTCTTTCACGGGTCGTGTCAATTACATGTGAAATAAGACACTGGGTAATATATTGTATTATATCGAACTCTCCTGACGCCTTTGCAGCAGAGGTTCTTTAAAATATGTGATAATAACTGAGGAAAAGTTTCTTCTGAAACTGTGATATATCTGCTTAGCTTTGAGTCCCATGGGGGGGGGGGGGTCGGAGGGATTCGTTCGAACCCCCTCTGCGATGTCAAAAATAACAAATTATTTTCCAATAAAGAAAATGGAATAAAACATTAGAAGCAAAAATCAAACAGCTGGGTCTATTACTTCCAAATTAAATCTATTGCCTGGACGTTTATCTAAACATCTATAATCTTTAAACTGGTCAAAATTTCAAATCTAATCGTTACGTTTCAATATACATTCTGACAGTGTGTGACTATTTGTATTAAAATGTTACATATGACGGCAAAGGCTTGGTCTATGCAATATTGTAATTCATTCTACTGATGTTGCCATCATAGTTATGACTTTTGTCCATTTTGTTTTGAAACGGCGACAAATTTGGCATATCGCTAATTCAGTCACACATAATTATAATTTAGATGGCCAGTCATTTGGCCTCTTAACGTATCCTGATACGGGTCTGTGTAGTTTTGTTTGGTACAACTTCAGAACTGTCTTTCTCGTCATCTTTTTCTTTTTACTTTGTGAAAGTATAACTTTTGGATTTGTCTAGTCTTAATCTATCAGTTGGGGCAATGTCACAGAGTTATTGTGCTAATTTTAAAATATATCGAAACATAGGGAATTGCTTTGACGTTGTTTTCTTTTTTATTTTGTGTATTCTAAAATAGCATCCTGTGGAAAAACAGGGGAAAACAAGGCCCATTACTATGGAACTTAACAGTGTCCCTGAATATATATATATATATATATATATATATATATATATATATACAAACAAATCCCCCAGGCTGAGATAGCCAAGCTTACAAGCAGCATGCCAAAGAGGGGCCAAACTTGCTTGGTGGGCACATCCGCTACTGATACGTTCAGCCTTCAAACAAACACAAAGGTCTTTTCAGGACCACCACATACTCCCAAAAGAGGTAATGAAAGCACTGGTACAATAAAATTAACAAACTCCCAACACATATCCTAAGACACAGACACAGACACAGACACAGACACAGACACAGACACAGACCCAATTTTGATGAAGGGGTGCCTTTTTGCCAGAAGCATGTGTCATTCCTATGCACCCGACCACATGGCATGTGGTCCTTCTATTTATATTTGTGATCAAGTCTTTGCATCCTAGTTGATAGATAAGGCACTATTTTGATATCCTTTTGCTTTATTTCAATCACAGGTGTATGAAAATTTCGTGGTGGTGGGGAGGGGGAATGCGACAGCCAGTGCATATAACACACACACACACACACACACACACACACACACACACACACACACATATATATATATATATATATATATATATATATATATATATATATATATATATATATATATATATATATATATGTGTGTGTGTGTGTGTGTGTGTGTGTGTGTGTGTGTGTGAGAGAGAGAGAGAGAGAGAGAGATAGTAAAGTCCTGAATATTAAAGGAGTGGTGATCATTGCCTGTTTGACATGCTCATTTTTTTTTTACAATTTGCTTTACAATTATTAACGGTGTATTCATCATAATCTGCGATGTAACCTGTTGAAAATATACTGAGAGTGTCCGGAGAGAAGGATTGACGGGCACCCAGATCTCATTTGAAGAAGCTGTGTTGAGCTCTCGCCAACCAATCATTGCACTAGATATTAACGGCTCGTTTTTATTTTAAACTGGGCATCCGAGAAATACACAGGATCAGCGTTTGGTGTAATTTACACCGCGACTCCCACCCCCACCCCCATTGTTTTCGAATTTTACCTATTGGTGAACCCTCAATGATGAACAACGCTTTAACCATTAAGCAGACATCATAGTTTTATCAGATTATGGTGGAAAACTGTGTTTCTCATAGTTTCAGTAAGAAGCCCAAATAAGCTGTAAATACATATTTTATTTTATTAAAGAACAGTCTGATTGTTTGTGGCAAAAGCGTACTCTCAATTTTTAAATTTTACTTTTGTACAAGGGTTAAGTTTGCATTTTACTGTTGTTTAAAAATACTGGCGAATCTTCAATTTTCTTTGTAGATTTAATCAGCTGCAATACGGGCGATCTGGGTTGGTTTAATTTTTTGACACACAGCCTTTCATTCCCATGGTGCATTATGGTTAGGTGTGAAATTGGGTCAGCAAAGCCCATTACAGTACAACTATTAAATGGCTCTGTGACTTTGGGAATTAGATTTTCCTCACCCATCATTCATCTTAATTTTGTACATGGTCTGAAGATGCCAGCTTTTAAGTTTTCATTCATTCATTCATTCATTCATTCATTCATTCATACTTGAAATTTGTATGGTACCCACCTGGAGTGCACAGCAAACAGGGCCGTCGTCAGCGTCAGTACAGACAACGGAATTATGGTGTAGTTGTGAGATATTTCTGGTGGTATTAGTACCGTCTGATAGCTTCAGCATTTTGGCCCACAAGTATGCAACGGTGAAGTTGGTGGCAGTGAACAGTGGTGGTGGGAGCCAGAGATTCAAAGTGCCATTTCAGGGACATTTAAGCGAGAATATCAGGGACACAGCATATTTAACAAAGAATATATAAGAAAACACTCAGTTTCAATGGAGGACAAACACCGTAAATTGGTCAAAATTTAAGCTAATTTCAGGGACTGTCCCTGATGACGAGGGACAGTTGGTATCTCTGGGAAGCTATAGACTATTTAACTACGAACTGTTGGCTAGTAATCACACAGACATGGTTAGTGTTGGTAAACTGCGCTATGCCTATTTGCCGTTGGCGTACCAGAGAGAGAGAGACAGAAAAGGCAGACCATCGCAAATTCATATTGCAAGCGCAGCTCTTGATTTGATTTAATATCACGATTTCAAAGTAAGTTTTGTATGAATCTCTCCAAAAAAACTATATGCAAGTGAATGTGAACATTCTTGGACTCTTGGAAGCAATTAAAGGTAGGTAAGTAGACGGCAATGCCAGTAGCTGGTCTGCGGTGAATACACAAAATTGAATTATTTAGAGAACTTTCTAACTATTGTAGATAGAGGTGTCATTCCAACTTCAATTTATGGGTTTGTGACATAAGCGCATCCAATGAAACATTAACCAAAGTTGGAGCATTCTAAATTATAAAAATTAGCTGAGTGCACAAATTTGAGTCTGGAATAACTTCAAAACTATTGCAGATAGAGGTGTCATTCCTCCTTCAGTTGGTAGGTTTGGGACATAGCCGCATCCGATGTTTTCTGCGAAGTAGGCTTTCTACCACCAGCGAAGGCCTGCTGCAGTTTATTGGGGGTATGAGGATCGTCGGCGAGCTGGCGACATACGTCATAGGGGAAAGTACCTGCCACCTGGCCAAGCCCCCTCCCAGTGATTGGATCCTTACCCCAGACATTCATGAACCCCTGCATTGTCTTATGGGTTAGGGTCACGCTTAAGGCAGAAGGCCTGCTCCGCAGACAACAACATTGTTGACCAGTCTATGAATTCCCATAATTAGATCACGCAAGTCAAGACCAGTATACTCGGCAATTAAAATAACATCTTCCACAAAGTAATTGTGTGACTTGTGTATTCCCTGACTGCTACACCCGGGCTGCTACATTACAGGTAGATGGATGTTTGATACTGAACTGAAGAGTTTACTTCACAGAAAATCAACAGAACTGGGTTCCTCCAGCACGTCATTGTCGGGCACACTCACATTATTTTGAACACCGTTTGCCGCCGTTGTCAATTCACGTGCAATGCAAGCAACCTTTATCACTTCCCGCTGGCCTGCAATGTTAATTTACCTGCAAGCGTGTGCATTTTATTGTTGACAGACTTCCATAGCTCCTACTTGCTGATATCCATTTCGATTTTTCGGTGAAAAAGTATATTCTTGTCAAATGGACCAAAATTAAACAACTGGCTGTTTTTTGCGACATTTTGTATGATACGCCAGCAAAATTTACCCCCAAACCTCGTAACTTTACACCTTAGCAGTCACGATGTTTTGCATTATCCGCCATTATGCATTGTTCTGCTCGAATTCTCATATTTTCTTTTTTTTTTTACATAGAAAAAATATTCCTGGGACATCCCTTCAAAAATAGCCCAGAATGGGAATAGAGACGTCATTTTACTTCATTATAAATGCGTAGGACATTTCCAGGCTCTTCATTGCGTGGATTTGATCACGTGCCGCTCACTGGCCAATCAAACTCGTCGATCCACATGTGCAGTTCGCATATCCGCAGTGTTGGGAAAGTGAGCATGTCGTATTCACGCAAAGATTATTGGACTAAGATGCTAAATTCTGAACATGAAATTTACTATTCACTTGATAACTTGAGATCTATTTTGATTTAGGACCTTGATGTCAACTTTAAGGTCCCAGTTCAAGTAGTTCTCAAGTAAGGCGAAGAGTAATATTCATGTATGTTGCACTGTGATCCCAGAAATGAAGTCAAGTCACTTAATGACTATGTAAGCGTGGCCTTCATAAAGAAAAATTAACATGTGCAAGGTCAAGGTCCTAACTTAAGCAAAAAATCTCAAGTTGTCAAGTGAACAGCAAATTTCATGTCAGTTTTCCTGTTACCTTGGGAATGAGGTTAAGGTTAAAAAATCACCGGAGCATGACCACTTGCACAAAATAGGTAGAAACTCATAAAAGATACGTTCCTACCAAGTTTAGCGCAAATCTGGCCAAAATTGTTTTAAGTAATAGACATTACAAGAAATCCCCCAAGTAATAAACTCTCCTATTTATTTATTTTTTGGAACTTTGCCAAAAATTCATTAAAAAATCCAACAAATTACTGGAGCGTGACCGTTGGATCAAAAACATAGCAGAAACACACCCAAGTTACATTGCCACCACGTTTGAAGTCAATCTGACAGACAGTTTCTTCAGAGAAGTCCAATATGTTGATTAGCATTAAAATGCCCATTGACTTGCATCGTAATCAATAGAAAAGGTGCTTTTACCGATAAGTACCCTAACTGAAAAATCGTTAAACAGTAGGAATCCACTGCAGTGCCACCAAGTGACCACCTTTGTTTGACCCTTTTACAAGGCACATATCCATCAAGTTTCAGCTTAATCTGAGCGACGGTTCTGGTAGAAGAAGTCGAAAATATCGAAAACAGACAAAAATCATAAAAAGATAGAAAAAAATTACAGCGCCACTTGGTGAGCAAAGAACTAAGACCTTCCAGGAGTGTTCCTGTGTGATATGAAAGTAATCAGGTGAGCGATTTTGACGAGGTATCAAGATTTGTCCCCCCCCCCCCCCAACAAATATTCATTAAAAAAAAAAATCAAAATCACTGGAACATGAGTATTTGCATATTGCCACCAAGTTTGAGGTCAATCTATCTGACAGTTTCTTCGAAGAAGTCCAAAATGTGAATTAGCATTGGAATCCCCATTGACTTAAATAATAATCAACAAGGAAGGTGCATTTACCGAGAAGTACCCGAATTGAAAAAATCGTTGAAAGTCAGAAATCCGCAACAATGCCACGTAGTGAACAACTTTGTTTTACCCTTCCACTACATATCCAATAAATTTCAGCTTAATCTGAGTGACAATTCGAAAGTCGAAAATAGCGAAAACAAACCAAAAAATCTTCAAAAAATAGAACAAAATTGCAGGGCCATCTGGTGAACAAATTAAAAATTAGATGTCCCTAGAAGTGTTCCTTTGGGATATCAAAGCAATTTGGTAAGTGGTTAATGAAAAGAGTAGTTTTTAACATTTGCCAAAAAAAAAAAAAAATACTAAAAATTCAGAAATGACTGACGCGATTATTTGAACAAAAATTTGGTAGCGACTCGTCCAAGGTACATCTCTACCAAGTTTGAAGTAAATTTGGCAGGCGGTTTTGAAGAAAAAGTCGAAAATGTGAAATGTGGACGGAAGACGGACGAAGGACGATCCTATAAGCTAAAAGTAGCAAATACCGGATCCCTGACCCCCACTTGTTTTCTTTTCTCTTTGAGACTATATTTAGTAGATCGACTAAGAAGTCTGAGATGTTCCTTTTATATTTTTACCCCTCCCAAAAGAGCAGATCAATGGATGCGCAGAATTCGAACTTGGACGCCTAAAGACAAGTGTGTTGTTGGAACTCACGGTCCTGACTATTCGTAACGCTACACCATTGGATCCGTTGACTCTATTGAACAAAATTCCTCTTCATGTTTGTCGAACAACTGGGACATGCAAGGGGAAATTTTTATGCACACAGTGCATCGGGTTTGAAATTAGATAGTTCAGTATTTTTTTTTTTTTAAAGATTGTTTAACAACAACATCCAGGGCCTGGCGGGAGACCAATGCCACTGAGCCAGTAAACCTGGTAAAAAGAATAAACCATCAATCAATCAATCAATCAAGCAGTTCAAAGAATGAATTAATGTTGTTTTTCTGAATCATACAGTATGTTTTCAAAAGGAGACCTGTTTCATATCCATGAATCATCTCGCGTGTCGCCATTTCTCATTCACCCAGACACAAAAATCCACTTCAATTCGTGGAATGTGTTTGTCATACATTACAATGAAAAACAGGTCCTAACATTTCGATTCGACTTGTCTCAAATGTTGGTCTTGTGTTAGAACGGGATGTGATCAGTCGCAAAATTGTATAAAAGGAAGGATTAAACTAGTATCATGAAACGGCCAACTTTTGACCCTGGATATTCATGTGACAAATGTGTGTCCAATATTGTCTTGTTTTCTTGTCTATTACCACAGGACACTGCCCTTTTTTTCCAATTGTTATATCACGACGCTACTGGGTAGTTGCAATTCCAGCAAACCATGCTAAAACCAAGACCTGACAAGCCATAGCCCGACAAGTTCCAATGAAGACCGTATGATACCAAATCCAAACTTCAATGCCAAAATTCATAATTCAATGACGCTCAGGGTTTCGGTGTTCGGGTCATTCCAAAAGTTGTCCATCTCTACCAACCCATATACCTGTGACATACTCTTCACCAAATTAAAAATAATAATATGTAAATATATACAGGTATAATAAAATGAATGACAACAATGGGGAAGCTGTCAGTGTGTCCCTTGAAGGGGCACTGCGGTGATAATTTCCAATTTTTGAGTTGCTGTATATAATAATAACTGAGGACCCATATCAGAAAATACAAACTTTTTTCCCAACTGGACAAGCAGTTATCAAGTTTTCATAGATATCTAAATGACGGATTGTGATGTCACCTGGACTAACAGCTACAGTTACTGCAATGACAGCTGAGTGAAACAAAAACAAAGAAACGTGACCAAATCCACATACGCCACTTTATGGATGAAGCAGTGTTTTGAAAAGATCAAATTTACAGTACAGAGATATTTTTCTCATTTAATGAGGATTGATGAGGAAAGAAAAATGCAGAATGAGTAACGACAAGCTAGCAGCTCCTGTGGTTGTGTATGCAATCACTGAAGCAGGCGTCATCTAATATACCACACGGATAAGATCAAAGAGGGTGATTAACAGAGTACACAAGTCATTATGATTTGCCTGCTCAGCTTGGTTCCCCCTTTCAAGGTTTGTGCCTTATATATGAAGGGTAGTGATGGTGACATCACACATCGGAACACCTACTGGAAATATAAAATAGCTTTAACTACATACCTGTTTGAGAATCAATGTCGAAAATTTGTCAAATGAACACCTGAAATGGCCATTAACGACACGAAAAAAGAATAAAAGCTATCCCTGCTGTTCCCCTTAAAGCCAGGTGGTATCTCCTCGGGCAGGTGGCTCAAAAGTCGGAGTCTCCTGCAAGTAATACCCACTTGGTCAGAGTAAACTTTTTTTTTGGGGGGGGGGGGGGGTTATGACAACCTCATTAGTGTCTGTACACAGCAACAGGGCAATAAAATACCACTTCGCGGTGATCTTGTCACCAGCTGCGTTTGCTTATCAAAACGTATTCCTGCTTGATAGAACATCATAAGCACTGTGTCAAACCAAAATCATCTCTGTCTGCCCCTGACAAAAACATGCACGACATATACGGAGGTCATTTACAATACGCCGTATGCACATTAATTTCCCGCCACAACGCACGGGTTTGATGCCTGGTGATCACGGGGGAAATGCGGGTCGCATCACTATCAGAAATAGCGCAATAGGCTGATTTTACACAAAATTAGTGGGTTTTTTTTTTTTTTTTTTTTTTTTGAGAAATGCAAGTTAACAAATGCCAAGCTAGTATTCATCTAGTACTTCCAGAGCCAAATATACGACAAAATTTCCATGTGCCTTAAATCAGTATTCTTTATTTCCAAAATAATAGTAATAGCCCACTTGGCCACACAGGCACCGACCCGTATCTCGCAATATCTCGGCAAGCGAGGTTAGGCATATCAGGTATGCATTTGTGGTGGGAAATTAATGTGCATGCCTCGTATTGGCTGCCACATCTGTGAATATTCAATACAAAACTTTGCTATATTGTCCGTAGCTCCAATGAAACATTTTCATGACAATTTGCATAAAGAATATAATGTGCAAAGACTGGTTACTATTCATAAGGTCAGGTGCGGTGTGAGAAACGGTCCGACATAAATTAGTAAAACAACTTTAAGGTAAGTCTTAATCTTACAAAGTTTATTGCTAAAAACTTTAATAGCAGAACGGGATTAAGTAACATGACTACTTCGTTGCTCAGTAAATTCATTGTCATGAACAGAAAGAACTAACCCAAAACTTCTGTGATAGTTTCAACTGCCAAACATTTTGTCTATCGAGTGCTTGTGCCAACATTGATTTCAATGTCAATAGTGAATCTTTGATCCGAAATTGGACAGATGATTGACCATCATTCTTAAGTGCCCCATGACTACCAAACCTTCACAAGACAGCCAAGAAACGTTGCCGAGTAAGCCCGCCGAAGGTTTATAATTTCACTCAAACGCTTGGTGTTAGTTTAAGCACAAAATTTAGAAACGTGACAAGAAACAGCAAACAGTCCGTGAAATTGTCCGTCACAAGGATCGGCTTGAGCTGGAGTCAGAGTATTTACGACCAAAATGTTTCATTGACAACCACGCTTATGTTACGGATAAAGAAGATAAAAATAAACTACGAATGGCTCCATAGCCACTTATCCTGTTTTTTTTGTGTTTTAATTTGTTTTCACAGCCGTTCATGATATGCTCTCTCTCTCTCTCTCTCTCTCTCTCTCTCTCTCTCTCTCTCTCTCTCTCTCTCTCTCTCTCTCTCTCTCTCTCTCTCTCTCTCTCTCTCTCTCTCTTTCTCTCTCTCTCTCTCTCTCTCTCTCTCCCTCCTCTCGTCTCTCTCTCTCTCTCTCTCTCTCTCTCTCTCTCTCTCTCTCTCTCTCTCTCTTCCTCTCTCTCTCTCTCTCTCTCTGTTTTCCAGTTAGGCACGGAGTGCACCTGTTTTGCTTTTCTGCTCAGCTGCTAATATTTCCCATTAAAATATCTATCACAATGGCGTAAAAAAATTAAATTATGGTGTGAGGAAAGAATAAAATGGGTTATCAAATTTTAAAAGTCATGC
>OZ026618.1:67839789-67862289 GCA_964020975.1 Hermodice carunculata | reverse complement strand
AAGTTTGTTAAAATTCATAAAAGGGTATTTTCAATTGGTAGATTTATTATTAGGACGTGAGCTTCAAAAGTTTTCAGTTAAAGTTGCTAATGATTCTTGCTGATAAACCTTATTTTTCATAACAAACAAGGATGTAATATGTTGTTTTCTTTCATTGGCTCATTCAAATATTCAGGAAATGTAAATGTAATAATGAGTGTTTTATCCTTGCAACACAATCATGCCATTTAATATTAAGCTATCATCATTAAACATACGAGGTATAGAAGACACATTTAAAGGGAAATCAACACTTCATTGGCTCAGAAAATTTCATAATGGTATATGTTTCTTACAAGAAACACAAAGTACTTTGGAAAGAGAATATATATGGAGAAATGAATGGGGTGTTCCTGTCTACTACTATCCTGGTACCTCAATCAGCAGGGGGGGTGCTATTTTAATGCCACAAAATCAAGAATATAAGGTGGAAGAAGTCATTACTGATGATGATGAGTGGCTATTAATTCTTGATATTTTGATGGATGACACTCGTTTCATCTTCGCCAATATATATGCACGAATAAAAAACTTTGAAAAAGAACAATGCGTTTTTATGGAAAAGGTACATGACAAATTACAACCATATCAATGAGAAAATATCACTATAGCGGGTGATTTCAATTCCATTTTAAACCCAGATTTAGATAAAAGAGGAAGAGAAAAACTGGTATCACAAAATACATGCAGAAAATTTTTTACCTTCTTTTCAATGCATTAGACTTCTCAGATATCTGGCGTATGAGGAACCCAGACCTTTGGATGTTTACCTGGCAATCAAAGAACCCATTAGTACAATGTAGACTAGATTATTGGTTGATTTCCTCTTTCTTAGCAACACATGTCACTGATGATAAGATAAGACCATCTATTAAAACAGACCATAGTCTTATTAGTTTAGAGTTGAAAGGTAGCTTGTTTTGTAAACGTGGCCCAGGTTTCTGGGATCTCAATTCTGCTTTACTGAAATATTCCATATATGTTCAAAATATCAAAGAATCATTGAGTTTTTGTAAGGAAAAATATGCAGAATATACAGATGGAGGATTGAAATGGGATGGAATTTAATGCAAAATGCGGGGCATAACAATCAAATATTCTAAAAATATGTTAAGGAAAGCAAGGAAGAGCAAAAAAAGAATTAAAACACAGATTCGATAATTTGATCGCAGATGAAAAATACTGGTTCAAATAATGAAATTGCGGAAATCAGAGCTGAACTGGATGAAATTAAGAATGGACAAACACAAGGTGTATTGACTAAATCTAAAGCAAGATGGATGGAAGCAGGAGGACGGAACTCTAAATATTTCTTTTGTTTCGAAAAAAAAACTGAATTATAAGAAGGAGAACATCACAAAATTACAAGATGCCAATAATGGCCAGAACCACTGTGTTTTATTAATTAATCATACACAATGAGAATACAGCCACATGGCTATAAGACCCACTCTATAGCTCAGAGCACATTGGACTTCTTTTCTCCAACACACTGTTTGGGGGAGAGATGGCAGACATTGTTCCTTTGGAGCAGGACTTCTGGGCCTGCTGTGCAGAGCACACCAGGACAAAGGCTCTGGTCACTTTCCTCCTTGGCCACTGCTAAACTCAAACCACACCCACTGGGCCTCTGGCCTGAGCCAAACGCCTGACATCATTATGGCCTAGTTAGACCAGTAGTGATGGGGGGGGGGGGGCAAGAAGGCTGGTAAAGGCAAAAAGTCGGCAAAGCCTCTGGGCTCCTCACGTGTGTCCTCTCAGGGTCAGCCTCCAACACCGCTCTAGATGTCTCTTAGTGACCAGGTGATGGTTGTCTTTCCTCCTTTTTACTCACAATGGGAGCCTATCTCAGGCAATTTGTTTGTCTAAAATACACTGAGACAATTCTATTTGCGGCTTGTTTGTCAAATACAGGCCTCTGTTATGGTGAGAACCCGAGTAGTTTACACTCCCCACGAAGGAACCCAAAGCATTGGCAATGCTAAATGTGGTGTGAAAGCTACAGAACAAGAATACTGTAAAGCAGGTGCAGGATCCTGGCTTGGCCCTGTTCTGCAACCTACTCGTCTTACTCCACAGACTGGACCGAGGCTGGTGTCCGTTCATAGACCTGTCATCGCTGAACACATACTGTCAGAGATTCAATCCTTCAGGATGGAGACTCCACAATCAGTGGTGGTGGCCCTGTGACCACAGGAATGGATGATGTCTTATGACTTTAAAGACATGTTCCTCCACATTCCCATCATGGAGATTTCACAAAAAATATCTGCAGTTTACATTCTTGGGCCAAGTCTACCAGTCCAGGCCCCTTCTGTTCTGCCTTGCCATGGCTCCTCTGGTGTTCAACTGGTTCATGAAGGTAGTCGCAATGCAGTTTCACCAGAGCCCAATACACTTTAATGTGTACATGGGTGACCGTCTGATACAGGTGCCATGGTGCCAAGATTTGCAGTGCCACACACAGACAAGTCTGAATTTTGCAAATGCTCAAGCCTGATTGTGAATCTCACCAAGGTCAACCTGACACCAGAGCTGATTTTTGTCTATATCGGAATCAGGCTGAATCTGGACACCTTCATCTGTCAGCCTTCAATCTGCAAGATATTTCTGATTCAGGACCTTTGCTGGGCCCAGCAGTGGCAAACCATGATAGACTCTCTGACCTCAATCGACTCTTAGGTCCCCCTGGGTCACCTACACCATCATCCCTTTCACCACACTCTGTGGGACACAATTAGTCAAAGGACAAGGGCCACCAAGCACGGGTGCCAGTACTCCTGCAGGACCACTGGCACCTCATTAGGTGGATGATTATTATGTCAGGTCAGACGTTGACCAACTCACCATGTACACAGACTCACCTTGATCTAGGTGAAGAGCCTATATAGAGGGCTGGATGGTGTTGGGCCTTTGGCACAAGTAGTCCATGTCCCACCACATAAACTGGTTTGAACTGAAGGCAATATGCTGCGCACACCTACCTTTCTAGAACCTAGTGGAGCACAAACAAATTCTTGTTATGTGTTACAACAGGACTGTGATTGTGGCAGGGTGGGTCACCCTCCCAAAAGCTGACGTAGGTATTCAGACACATCACTCGATGGTGCTCTGAACACGTCGTCCACATCCATGTGAGGCATGTCCAAGGAGTGGAAAATGTCCAGGCCAACCAATTCTGGAGAAGAGGTCAGCCGGTGGGCACAGAGTGGCCGCTCCACCCACAGGTCATTCAGGCCAGGTGGGCCAGGTGGAGTACCCCACACCTAAATCTGTTTGCTACAAGCATAAAAGCAAAACTTCCAGTTTACATGTCACCTGTCCCTGAGTCCCAGGCTCTAGCAGTGAATGCTGCAGCCATGGACTCAAGCAACATTTGGGCTTACACCTCTCCACCTCCACAGATCCTCAGGGTACTTTGGAAGGTCCTGTCCCAGGACTGCAAGCTGATATGGGTCACCCCTAGCACCTCAGGACAGATTGGTCCCTTTACCTTTTGGAATAAAGCGTTGATCTGCCACTGTATTTACCAGCATGGCAACAACTTCTGGTGCAACTGTGGACAAGTGTGTTCCACAGGAACTCTCAAGTGCTCAACCTCCATGCTTGGTGGGTGTTGCACAGCACATCTGTGACACAGGTTTACTAGAATTGGTCACAGATAGAATTGTCAACTATGGCTTCAAGACTCTTCTCAAGCAGTTTATGAGGCTCAATGAAAGGTGTTGTCAGATAGGTGCACTGGTTAATAATACATTCAGGTTCTTGCATATTATGGAAATCAAAGGCTTTCTGCTGTACCAGTGGGAGGTCCTCAGTAAGAGCTGCAGAACCTTCTTCTATCTCCTCGACCCTGGCGAATGTCTTGGGACATTTGCATAGGGAACAATCCTTATCTGTCGGTGCTCATAGCATCCTTCTACAGGGACAGACCCACAGATAGGCAGGTCCTACCATGGTGGCACCTCTCGCTGGTCTTAATCATGTTGAAGAGGTGACCCTTTAGGTACCTAGAGGACCCGGGTGAGGTAGACCTCAAGCACTGGACATGGAATACTTGTTTTCACTTAATATTTGCTTTGGGGGCTAGAAAACGTGAGATCCACACCCTGGTGCATTACTAAATTCAATGGTCACCTGACAACTCTCAGGTGACCCTGAGACCTCACTTGGGCTTCTTTGCAAAGAACCAAATGGCTCAAGATCCATCTGTGGGCTTTAAGGGTTCTACCACTTGTGCTATCGGCATGGCTCTACTGGATGAAGAAAAAACCCTGTGCCTGGTGACAGCTCTGTGTTGATACTCTCATGCATGGAGGGTGTCAAGGGGTCAGAAGTGTGCCAAAACACAATTTTGTTGTGAATTAAGCAGACCATCATAAAGAGCTATGAGAACACTTTGAGTCCCTGTAGCAGGTCTTGGCTAGGGCTCACAAGGTGTCAGACTTTCTAAGGAATGTCACTGTTGTTGATATCCTCCAGGCTTGGGGATGGCAATTGTCTGGAGTTTTTTGCTGAGCACTACCTGCATGACTTGATCTTGCTGGAGGAGCACATTTATTCATTTGCTGGTGTGGAAGGCTCCTTTGCATAGGTTCCTGACACTTGTCCCTTAGACTTCCACTGTTCCCTCGAGGCAGCCATCTTGTTTTATCTCATGGTGCCATTGGAGTTTAGACTTCAATGCAGTCTAAAGGTTGGCATACCTAGAGTAGGCCTAAACTATGATTCAGACTTGTATTGAGTGGATGTTCTGGGCATCATCTAGGCCAGTGGACACATTTTAACAGACACTACCTTCTGAAATCATATATTCACCCCCCACTGCCCACCACTTTTTTTTCACAATTCACTGGTCTTACTAGGTCTCCAAGACCCAAAGAGTGGAATTAGTGTCTCCCTTATGGCAGAATGCTAACAGGTTGGCTGGCAGCTTTCCTGGGGGAAATTGGCAGTCCCAATGTGTCAACTGCTTAGTAAGGATGGTTTCAGGGCTTTAGCCAGGATTCTGCAGTTGGTGACCAAATATCCATGTACCTCTGATGTTTTCCCAACAAAGGTTGCCATCTCACTCCGACCAATGCCTTACAGGCTGTCAGTCCCGGTGGTTGTTGGTTTGTGTGCATGTAGCATTACACCTTCCTCCAATGCATATGTATATCGGCAATGGTGGTTGAGAGGTCATATTATATAACTGATATGTAAAGTTTCTGTTAATTTCGGTATAAATTAAGTAAACTTACCTCTCGACCAGCAGAGAAGCCCACCCAAGTGCCCCAATTCCTTCACAAAGGTAATGTCTACTGACCAATCATCTAGGAGGAAGGGATAATATGAGAGCATGCTCACCAGAGGTCCCCTCCCCCCAATCCAGATGAACTGAGTGGAGGATCCACTGGGCCCATCACTTCATCAAAACAATTACGTGAGTACCCAACTCAATTGAGTGGGATGATGTGGCCAGACACAGAGGTCTTGGTAATGGTGGTTGAGAGGTAAGTATACTAACGGATAGTGGAGTTACTAAACATTTCACCCTTTAAGCAATGTTAAATGGTCGAAATCAGTTGCAAGTGTATTACTGATTCAAATGCAAGGCACACAGGCAAACACCTGTTTGCCCATGCTTATGTGTAGTTATGTTATACCAAAACCAGAGGAAACAGTGGCAATCCTGTTAATAAATATGAAAAGGTTATTATTCATATGCTACCCATTCGTGATTGTCCTGACAAGATGACTTACAGGCCTTTGTTCTTTTCTTAAGCTTTGAAACACTCGAGTAAAGACTCATATTAGTTACCCTTATATTTTAATGCCAGCACGGACTTTGCATCAATTTAGCACAGTAGTGCATCATAAGGCTTAAAAAAATTGGAAAATTTTGAAGGTGTGACACCAGGGGGCAGGGTAATTCATCCTCCAATACAGAAGACACAGAAATGGGCTCTGTATATCATTTGAGCATGATAGCTTGAATAGGCTCTTGTTCTGAACAGGGGCTAGAATTCATAACGTTTACCAAGTTGTCTCTGACTTGATAGAGTACACCTGTGACAGGTTTGATCTCTAGCGTTCTTGAGAAAGGGTTTAAAAAGTCCTGCAGAGTATTAAATGAACGTCAGAAAATCCTGATACACAATACAAAACACGCAGATTAATTTCCTGCCACAACTTACCTGGTTTGCTCAGTAACCGCAGTCTCACGATGCGATATACATGCAGCTGCCTGTGCAGCAAATAAGGGATTACTAAAATTTTGGAAATAAAGTAATACTTCGTACTGGTGGAAGGACTTTTTTTCTTACATCTAGTTTAGCAAGCACTAAATGAATATGAATTTGTCTTTTGTCAAAAAAGCATTAATTTGTTGGCCTGCTTTGTCATTGAGCTCACACGCTGCTGATCAGTGAACAATAAAGAGGTCTGAAGTGGTGACCTACACTCATATTTGGAAACAAAGGGAAAGCTCTCATATGGTATAGAAAGATCCCAGAGAAGTAAAATGTGTGATTAATTATAAACCTGTAAGATACTGGTGAGAGTTCCCAGCATGGGAAAATAGAGCAGCTTCCTTCATGACTGGGGTGGGTGGAATTCTTAGATCTGACAGGATCTGTGTGTTCTCAAGCCAGTGAGACTGTGAGCAAAAGATGCTCATATATCTGGACAGTGCATTTGAGTGGACTGGTATATTTGGTGTTTAAGTGTACCATATTAAAACCAAATTGTACCTTTGTGAAATTTGGACCAGCACCCTGCCTTTATGTACCACACTGGAACCAAACCATACAGTAAGAAGTAAGATTTAGACCAGACTAATTGGCACCTACCATAGGACTTGGAACTGTGGGACAGTGCCTGTGGAGAATCTCTCACCAGGGATTAAGATTCACCTGCTGTCCATGAATAATTTGAGTATCAGCATAGCTAGATGTAAAATTCCATTTATCTACGTTGTATTGATTGTTGATTGTTAATATATTATTCCAGGTAAAGGTGCCTCAGCTTTGTTATTCTTTGTTGAGTTCTGCTATGGTCTAGTATATTCTAAAGGTGGACAGATTCAGATTCAGATTCTTTATTGAAACCACTTGCGCCCTCTAGGGGCCAATAGGGGCATGATAACAAACTGTACAGGCTCATCCAGGATCAAATCCAAGACAAAACGTTCAGATATTTTGCAATAAGCACATAACAGTTGAATCATCTGCAAATTTCTGGAAGCTTTTAATCACTGAATCTTACTGTATGAACTCAAAAAAGGATATCCTATATTTAAAGACATAGTTGGTGGTCAATATACATACAATAAGACATGTCAACAAATGCCAGTGTGTTTCTGGGTGATGAGAATTTAACAGTCAAAGGTTTTGATAAATTGCAAAAACAAGACCTGGACAACTTGGCCAAACACTAAATTTGGAGGTACAATCAGGTAACAGGGAAATAACCCTGAAACAAAAGATAATTTCCCATTTGGTTGAGGCAGGTTTCCTTGAGGATGAGGGTTCAGTGGATAAAAGTTTGGCAATGCAGTTGGAATTAGCTAAATTAAAAGTTCATTGTGAATGAGAGGCAGTCCAGGCAGCAATATCACACGATGCAAGACAGGCAGCAAGAGAGCATGAGCTAAAATAAGCAAGTGAAGCAAATGAACGAGCAAAATAAGGTGATGAAAGAAAAGTGAGAGAATCAATAAAGGCTAGAGAACATGAGTTGAAATAAGCAAGTAAAGCAGATGAAAGAGCAAAAAAAGGTGATGAAGGAAAAGCGAGAGGGGCAGGAAAGGCTAGAGAACATGAGTTGAAATAAGCAAGTAAAGCAGATGAAAGAGCAAAATAAGGTGATGAAAGAAAAGCGAGAGAGGCAAAAAAAGGCTAGAGAAAATGAGTTGAAATAAGCAAGTAAAGCAGATGAAAGAGCAAAAAAAGGTGATGAAGGAAAAACGAGGAAAGCAAGAAAGGCTAGAGAACATGAGTTAAAGCTAAGAGAGCTTGCAATTAGACAATTCAGGTCAGATAACTCATTATAGTTAGGACCTTTTGATGTAGCAAAGAATGCACGTTTGGTACCACATTTTGCAGGGAAAACAATGTGTCAAAATGCTTTTTGCCTTATGAGTAAATAGCTGAAACTTTGAAAAAGCCTAGAAGGGTGTAGCCTCTTTGTTTGCAAAGTGTGTTAAGTTTAGTCATCCCTCTCCATAGAACAAAGTTTTGGTTATGATGTGTTGAAAGATGCTGTTCTGACAGCATAGGAGTTAGTACCTGAAGCTTACAGACAGAAATTCAGGGACTGCCAAAAGGAACCAGATAAAACCTATGTAGAATTTGCCAGAAGGAAACAGAATCTGTTTGACAGAATTGTGTGCCTCCAATAATATAGAAAATTATTTTGACCAATTAAAGGAACTAATTTTGAAGAATTTAAAGGTTGCATTGCAAAAGGAATAAAGACTTAACTGGATGAATGTAAGGCAGATGAATTACATGAAGCCGCAAGTTTGGCTGATGACTATGACCTGACACATAAAAGCTTCTTTGGAAAACCAAATCAGGGTCAGTTTAGATCTAAATTTGGAAAGAGCCAGAGGAAATGGGGAGTCGCTCCTGCCATCAAAAATCAGAAAACAAAAGCCGAATAAGTCTCCTCAGTCTGATAAACCTACATGCAATTACTACCATAAATGGCGTCATGTCCAATCTGAGTGTTGTTTACTCCACAGAACCAATAATGCTGAGAAACCAGTTGGTTCAGCCAGCATTAAGGGGTACCCACCTGTAAATATGTCTGACAGACATTCTGATAATCTCCATGCTAAATTTGAAATCCAAATGTTGAGGTAGCTGAGTCCATATTGAATGACTTGGAGAGTTTCAAATCAGAAGATCTGGCGTCACAGAAGGGAAATGCTGTTGACCAGAAGGCAGTTATAATCCTAAGGGACACTAGTGTTTTCCAGTCTTTACTGTTGGAAGCCACTTTATTTGTCTGATGAGACTTATCAAAAAACCAGTGTATTACTTCAGGGTCTTGAGGGAAATTACATACCAGTCCCGCTTCAAAAAGTTTACCTGAAGCGTGATTTCAAAATTGGGTCAGTGATTGTAGGTATTGGACCTACTCTCCTGATAGAATGTCTGACCTTCCTTCTAGGGAATATTATAGCAGGAGATAATGTGAAAGGTAAACCAGTAACATATTTTACCGATGAGCCAGTCGCGAAAGAGGACATCTTAAGCAGGAATTTCCGAACATTTTTCCTGTCTATGTTATAACAAGGTAAATGGCTCTTAAAGCTTCTAAGCAGAAGAAGCCAGTGAGAAGGATGATGAATGTATATGGCTGGCATAGACATTCTTTGCTGATAGCCTGGAGCACCAAGTAAGCCATGGTCATGGGTAACTTGAGTCCAGAGGTAAGCTGTGATGGTAACGTCTCTGACACGGTAAGCCAAATGATCATTTGAGTCAAATGCCTCATTTGAATCGAGATAAACTGATAAGGGAGCAAAAAGTTGACCCTCTCCAAAAAGAAAAAATAGCGAGTACAGTCTTAACTGAAGACAAGGCACAAAAAACGATAGGGGTAGGTTGAAAGTTGAATATAATTCACATGATTGTGTTTAGATTATAAAATTATTGGCGGTAATACTGTTTATGTACAAACAGTTTGAGATCTTGTGTAGTTAATCTATTTCAGTGTTAATGTATAAAGAGTTACATTTTTTTTGTTAGAACCCCTTTTGTATTGTATGTTAAAATACCTAAAAAGTTGACAATTTTAAAGAGAAAATCTCCTTATATGTCCATTTTTGGGCAAATATTACAAATATGTGAATTACCTTTGCAAAATCCCCATTGACTTGAATAGTGTTCCATAAGAAAGTACGCTCTAACAGACAAGTACCATAATTGAAAAACTCATAAAAAAAATCCGGAATCCATCAGCTCACCATCTGGAGAACAATTTGGATGGACAGAGGGACAGACAAAGGATGTACCATCCTATAATCTCAGCTGACTGTTCATATATTCTTACAGTTAAATTCACCTCACCTTTGTTATTTCCGCTACGGTCTAGAATATATTCCGACGGTTGGCATCTTAAAAGATTGTATTATACTTTTTTAGTGGATATTGGAACACAAGATGGCTGATGAAGAAGGCGATTATGATAATGAGCCTCCACCCCAGTACAACGACCCGAACGAACCTGGGCCATACGGACAACCAGCGTGGCAACCAATGGAGCTGGGGCAGCCAGCGCAATCCACCACCAATGTGGTGATGATGCAACCCACAGCACCAACCACGATTTATCAGGTCCGGCAAGATCGTCCACCCAACTTCATGAGCCTCGCTTCTTTTGTGCTTGTATGCTGCAACGTACCTTTCGGTAAGTGTTTGTAAGCCTGCTTTAACTGTCTTATTAGCTTACAAGTTGCTGATCGCGCAAATAAAATCATGTGCTTTTATGTTTTAAATGCTTGCGCAGTAGTCGATCTGGACGTTAAATTAATTTTGCGATTGCTGTGGAGACAGACTTGTTGCAATCAAAACTTTTTTCCATATTAAGACAGTGGAGTTTTACATAAAAAGCCTATTAGGTCTATTGACTAATAAAAGTTGTTGATGACGCAAATAAAAACATAGGCTAAACCTATTTCCATATACCTGTGAACAAATAGATGCAGGCGTTAAACCGTTTTTATTTATTTGTATAAACAGCTGTTATGACAATAAACCCATTTCACCAAGATTTTTCTTTTCCAAATAAGAATTATGCAGTCCTTTTGGTGGACTGTCGCAATGTATTTATTGGTTGGATATATGTGACAAAACATGAAATACATTACCAAGTATGGTGGAATATCTTTAAGTTGCCACTGATCAGATTGTACGTGTCTCCAGCAATGATACAATATTATGATTACCGTAGTTCTTCCTCAGACCCCGTAATGGCACATAAAACCAGAAATACACAACATAACATTTGGTCCCATTCCATTGGTTGTTTTAGATCGTTTCAAAATAAAAAGTTTCAACATCCTCAAGCGTGGCCAAATATCAGAACCACGCGAGCTAACTGAAAGAAAAGGTCCAACTTGGTCATGGATCAAGACGTATATACCTGATACTTTCAAAGTCATCTGACAGACTCAGCCCGGTACCTTTGCATTGTCGTCATACATGTTGCCAAGCATGGTGACAGCATGTTCAGAATTACAAACGTACATTAAGTTTTGACTGTGAGAAATAACATGTGAAACCATGATTGGTTGCAGCATGTCAGCCTTAAATGATGACGTCACATGACCTTGTATGTATTCATGGTCTACGATTATTATACCTACATTTGTATTTGCAGTGATCGATGAAGGATAGCATTTAATTTACATATTCTACATTTTACATCTACATCTACATATATATGTAAATATATATACATATATATATATATATATATATATATATATATATATATATATATATATATATATATATATATATATATATATATATATTAATATATTGGCAGGTATTGTCGCAGTATTGATGTCACAGTGGTCCTCATCCGACGCAGATAATGGCAACTTTGAGGGGGCATGGACGAAGGGTAAAATATCACTGGGTATGAGCCTCACTGGAATTTTGTTACTATTTTTATTGTGACTTTTTGCCCCATCTACTGGTCCACCACCGCACCTGGTGGGCATAAGTAGCCTCTGGCTAATGTTAAGTGTACCACACCCGATTGTAAATAAAGCTATGCCTTTGTCTATGTCTGGCATCATGATTCGGCTAGCTTTTCGATTTACGGAAAAGGGAGGAATTACAAATGTACAAGAAAGAACGATAGACATGATATTATATGCTGAAAAGCCGTTGTTGTGCTTATTGCGGAGAAACAGTTGTCTGCAAAACGAGCTTTAAAACACTTCACTCTCTTAGGCAACAAATCGGACCATAAAAAAGACAAAAGAGACAATGGAGCAGCCTGCGTTGCAACAAAACTGGCCAATTACTGAAAGACTATGGGGTCATATGATCCACCGGAAATATAAATATAATTTAACTGTATGCACTGTTAAAATATCATGTGGAAATTTCACTCTTTCACTGGAAACTTTGCTGACAGTTAAATGCTTTTTAATCCTGCAATTGATACAAAATAACTGACCGACACAGTAAGGTTTCGTGTTGACAAGTAAGAGCACTTCCGTGATTAATTCACCAATCTTTGCTTGCAAGCAACTCGACAGGCCCGATTTTTCATGGGGTGTGTCCATTACATGTGACATAAGAGACTGAGCAAAAATTGTATTTTTTCGAACTCCCCCAGGCCTTCGCAACAGGGTTTATCTAAAATATGTGACAGTAACGGAGGAAAAGTATGTTCGGAATCTGTAATACATCTTGTTGACTTTGACTCTGATGCAGCTTTATTTCGTCGAAATAGTGTAAATAGTGACGATATTCTATACACTTGATTATTTTCACATTTCAATTCTCGTGTATTTCTATACTCCATTGAAACATGCATATATGGTAACAAGCCAGAAAATTCTAGAAAAACGACAAAAAATGATGCCATGTGGTTTGAACTGGGTATTTAAAGTTTTATCACTCATGCGCGTGCGTGTGTGTGTCTATATTTGTCTGTCTGTATTATTGTGTGGAATGGGAATGATTGTGCGTGTAAAATACATGCTCCCTCTTAAAATCTGTTGATAAACAGATCATTTTGTTGTAGCACGATGCCTTCTTCTGTAAGGGTTCTCTTTTAAGACTGAGTATTTCTTATTTCCCGCCACTTGGGTGGTCAAATTCGGCTGTGTCCTATTGTTGCTTGAATTTTTACCCTTGATGATGTCTTTCTGCTCTTTTGTATTGCACTTCGTTATTTCTTTATGTGTGTCTACAGCAGAATCTCCAATTAGGGCCACCTCCGTAAAGAGAGCGTTTCTATATTAAGACCGCAAATTAACAGACCCTTTTTTGTTTTTCCTTACTTGAATTATATTCCCATTAAAACCACATTAATCAGTTCCTGAGGTGGTCTCAATAGGGAGATTCAAATTTATATATGTATGTATGTATGTATATATATATATATACATATATATACACACATATATATATATATATATATATATATATATATATATATATATATATATATATATATATATATACGTATTTCTGTGACAGTCTGGATATACATCCAGACTGTCACAGATAATATTAGACGGTTTGACTTTCAGGCTTCTCCTGCCTGTTTGGTTTTCCCTACATTCAATGCCTGATTGTCCAATCCCCCTAAATCATCCTTGTATTAAGTCTAAAGAAACAAGTAAGTGTTAAGCAGTCTCTGTTACTTTATGTTTTACTTTTATTGTCCTGTGTGTTCGGCCCTGTATTGATTATACATTTTCCTAGCCTTGAGCGCCTGTCCATTGGTAGTAGTTTACTCTTATTTAGGCATTCCAGCAAAGGAAACCATTGTCTCAATGCAACATGTGAAATTCGGTTCTGCCTATATGCGTAGAACTGTATTAATAAAGTTGATACATATGGCTAGCATAGGGAACAATAATTTCAGACATTTTGAATGAAAGAAGATAATTGCACGTCACTGAACTGTGAACGCTTTATTTACCCTAGTCAGAACTGAAGCACTGGTAAAATTATTATACATGTGGCCCTATGTTTACATATACTGCCGGCCAAAAAAAAAAAACAGGTACAGCCTTCAATGGGGCAACATGGGCTGTTCTGAATATGACTTTGTGTAGAAGATATGAGTATTACATGGGCTTTAAATTTATTGTATTTGTGTCTTTTTTCCCAGAACCACTTCCTAGTGATCATTACCCTATTCCGCAGTCCGAACTCTTTACTCTCCATAAGCTAACCTGTCCCTGTTTAACCTATATACATTATGGAAGTACTATTGTCCATATTGCACACGTTCCTCTGTAAAACTTTGACATAAACTGTATTCTCCCAAATGAATTAGAGGGTCTTCAGCGGGTAACTACCGAGAACATGTTTCGGAGCCTATTACCCATACATGTCTCTTTGAGTAGCGGCTCCTTGTGTAAGCTAAATATTCAGCAAAGACAACCCACATAATAATGAATAAATATGAACATGAGAAATGATGAATTAGCTAAATACGTGAAGCTTTGTTTATAAATGCAGAGCTTCATTATGAAAGAAGAATACCTGATCACACAACAGCAAAATGTCCTGGAAATGAGATAACAGCCACAAAAGTGCTGAAACTGTGTCTGATACGGGGGTGTCTCTATGCTTTATGATTGGCCAATAGCAACACAGGAATCAATGCAAATCCATAATACCACGGCGTACCGGTTACTCACAGCTCTTTGAATTTAACAGAGGTAGGTTCATTGGCATGTTGGGGGCTGGTCTTTTCCAGTGTCAGGTCGCCAGGAGAATAGGGTGCCACAGGTCAGTGATAGAGAGGCGGTGGGACTCTTTTCAACAAACAAGAGCACAAAAAAAAAGGAAAACTGTATCTGAAAGACCAAGGCTTTCAGTTCGGAGGGACAATCGTTACCTGGTGCAGTATATCAAGAGACACAGGTTCCTTTTGGGGAAGAGGTTTTGTCAGCAGTGCCACCAGGCCTGCAACACTGCAGCATCATGACATGCAAAAAAACCGGGAGAATGGTGACTGAGGGCACACCAGAGCCCAGTGAGTCTTTCACGCAAGGCTGCATGGCTACAGTACTGACAATGGCTTTTTAGGATAATAAAAAATATCCTCTATGCATTTGAAATAACTAGAGATACATGATTGCTCCCAAGTAAGTTAACTCATTCCATACTATGGTCACAGGTCTTGGTCATTGGTTCTGGCTTTGCCTGGCAATTCATGCTGCGGTTGCCCTTGTGGCAGCTGCAGCGTGACTTGCCAGGCAGTGCCAGAACAACGGACTTAAGACTATAGGCATGTTGGTACTTGAATGAAAACTCTTTTCATGAAGAATTTAAATATGCAATTGGTGTCTTAAATCTAGGTAAATATACAGAAAAATCAGGGACTGGTATGGAATGAGTTAAGTTTTAAGAACGAGATATAGAGTTCATCTATACCAATTTGTTGATTCGAGTATATATGACTGCCCTTTACAGACAGTAGCCGAATATCGAAAAAACCTAATTTGTGTGCATCCCATGTGGCAAAAAAATCAAATCTCGATTTAGAGAAACTTACATACTTATTTCTTGTTGCCGAAGTCTCTAATGCTAGCCAGTGATAACAATCAGCCGGTGTAAAGGAATATTTGTTCCCAAAGGAAAATGTATTCGGCAAATATATGTTGGTGGGGCGGGAGAGATAATATTCTTTTTTTTCACCCATGAAAATGCCCCCCCCCCCCGTTACGGAGAATGTAAGTTCTGCACATATCTGTTTCCACCCACAAACGGAAGATTAGCTTTTTGCATGAACATTGGATCATTGTGTTTGCTAGTGCTTTTGTCATCTTATTTTTATTTATTTTTTTCGGTCACGAAATTTAGTTAAGTGCTTAGTACAAGTTCAATCTCTTCTTCTATGAAGCTTATAAGTTCAGCTGAGCATCAGCTGATGGTGGTCAATGTACATTAAATAGACCCTACTGTAAATACCATATGCATAGAATAAACTTTAATGATAGTATAAAGTGCATGGTAGGGGAAGAAGTATTCGTAAGGGGAACAAATATCCTCGAATATTTGTTCCTTTGGGTAATGAGCATTTGTTCCAGGGTGAGCCAATATTCGGGGTAACAAAATTCTTTGACACCGCCATGGTACGGGCATACTGATGAAAAACCTACAGTGTCACTAATATTTGTTATATTGAGGAATTCGTATTTCAGACATATTTGTCGACTCATATCGAGGCCAGTGTGTGTTTGAAGAACAGTGACTTTTGTAATGTAAACTTTTTCCACGTTGTTAGTTTGGCAAGAGGAAGATATTGTGCCATGTTTGATACAGAAATATGCATTACTTCCTTGTTTAATGATTCGGACCAAGGCACCACAGGTAATATAAATGTCACGTGCACCTGTTGACAAAATAAAAACTAGTATCCAGTGACAGATTTCTTACATTTTAATAATGCTGTGTGCTTTGATTTGTCTTACTTTGAATTGGGGAATTAACGATTGAAGCTTTTCCGGCTGAAACTGACAAAAAAATTTAGAATTTAAAAACAGAAAAATAAGCATGCTACCAAATGATGTTATTAGAACGAAATATGTCTATTTATTTAATTTTTGAACCCAGTATGCTCGTGAACGGGTTCAAGACAATATTTATCTTTGAGTAAAGTTCTCTGGTACATGTACCTGCATCGGAGCGCAGACCAACAAAATTATACAGTCCGCGGAACTGGCAAAGTAGACTAATGATACAATATTTGGATGTTCCATTTGTTGAAACAGATTTCAAGCTTCTAATTCGTCAATAGTGGTGTGAAATTAAGTATCCCCTTTCATTTGCTTTGATGGTGTGATCAAGTTTTCAAGTGGCAAACGATAAGTGCGAATGGCCCAAGCGCCAGGACATAAGCCTGCACTATGCACTTGGTCAGAAGGCGTCGAGCCCACATGCAACAACTCAAAGAAAAATTTCAGGGGTTGAATGATATTCAAATGGATGAATTATGACAAGACTCATGGGTAGATCTATTGACATTTGCCTAGGCTTCTATATGTGATAGCGAATGATGTTAGGTCCGTGGAAAAAGCACCAAAGCAACACATCTTGCACTAATAAATTTCATGATAGTATGTACTTAGTAATTGCCGGTATGGCTGAAGTCATCATTTTATGGGAAATGTGAGACAGTCTCTGCATGGTATATTTCCACACCTTGTAAGTGCCCTATATTTAAAGTAAATGCCTGCGGGATTAGTTGCATTGCGCATTATAAATTCTGGAAGGGCAGAAAATGCGGAATTTTTGCTGCATTGACTAATTGATCTAGAATTTATTCCACTTCTTGGATCTCAAGTATATATGTTTTGACTAAATAATTTCGACCTGTTAAGATGCCTTCACTTGCCCAGATCTCCGCAGGTGTCGAGTAAAATTGTGATTATGGAAATATTATGAAATAAGAGATTAAAACAGGTCGATTATATGTACTTTGTTTTATTAGATTACAGCTGTCTGATGCCATACGTAGCTATATTTTGCAGAATCTCGCCAGGGGTACGTGTGCTGGAAAACAGTTTCGTCCTCTCCTGGTGTCTACATAATAATAATAATAATAATAATAATAATAATAATAATAATAATAATAATAATAATAATAATAATAATAATAATAATAATAATAATAATAATAATAATAATAATAATAATAATAATAATAATAATAATAATTATAATAATAAATTGTGTCCACTGCAAAGAACTTCCACTATCCCACCACTATTATATATTTCCATTGCAAACACTGGGGCACATTACCATGCTGTGTTACCTGCAGCTAGCAAGTGTGCATGTGCCACTTTCCCCCCCTAAAAGCTTGGGTGAGCAAGAGTCAACTGAAATTGAAGATGAGACAACAATCAGTACACACGATGGGGACAACGATGGTCATGGTGATGATGGTGACATTGATGATCGTGGTGACAAAAAAAAAAGAGACGAAGGCCATAGCGATGACAATGCTAAAAGTTATGGTGATGATGATGATAATGATGCTGGTCACAGTGATGGTGACAAAAATGTTATAAAGGTCATGGCGATGATAATGATAACGGTCATGATGATTATGATAATGGAAGTGATATTAACAGTGATGATGGTAATTAAAATTGTGATTATTGTGATGATAACAGGGACCAAAACGACAAACCTACATCCCCATCATGTCACTCTCTGTTAAAAAACGCACAGCACATGAAAGTACAAATCACTGGCAGCCAGCTTCAAAATGCCACAACACTCAACTTGTTATCACTGTATAGCCATACTATTATGACACTTTTAAAATTTATTACCCCGGGTTTATTATCCATTACTTTTGAACATCTACAGTATAATGGAAACTACCGGTTACATGCTAAGTCAACATTATATTGTATATCGCATGGTACACTTAGACACATGTATATATGTATACACCATAAGGATTGAGGTTGCGCTCGCTTTTGCGGTGTTAGCACTTTAAATATTAATAACAACAACAACAATGATAATAATAATAATAATAATAATAATAATAATAATAATAATAATAATAATAATAATAATAATAATAATAATGTGCGATTAAGCGAGCCCTTGCCGTTAACACAAGTGTATATGTGAATGTAAAGGATAGCCAAACGTCTAATCATTTAATCTTTACTGTGACCAGTCCTTGGATTTGTCTTTCACTGTCACTATTTACGTTCTGCAGCGCATATCCATATAATAGGATGCTCTATGATTGTATTGAGCATGCCGAGTATTTTACACAATTTTTCATGAACCCAAGTCTGAAATTTACCTGACGTCAACGAAAGTATGTCATAATACCATTTCTTTAAACTGTGCTTTATGATTACAAATAAATACAGACTAAACCCTGCACCCATAACTTATGAATGCACTACGGGACTGGTATCATGTCCGAGCATTCGATCTTGTTTGGCTCCGCGTTCCATCGGCTCCCGACCCAACCCGACTCTCACTACGAGGCCCTTTGACCCTTTGACTGCTCGTGTGTGTATTCTTAGATTGCCCTTGATTAGTGGATAAGAAACAATATAATTGAAGCTTTTCAATTTATAGCATGGAGCAATAATTATACCTATATTCTTGTGGACTCTGTAGACTAGAAAGAAATAACAAGAGGACTGTCACAGTCCTGTGCTCAGCTGACATGTACCTATACCCTTGCGATTTTTTAAGATTTGCTCCAAAAAAGACCCAAAAAAATCATTAAAAATCCAAAAATCAATGGGGCGTGTCCATTTGAACAATCTTGTAGAGACCCACCCAAGGTACATTGCCACCAGGTTTTCAGTGAATATTGATGCTAGTTTTGGAGAAGTCGAAAATTTGAATGAGCATTAGAAAGCCCATTAATATAAGTATAGACACTTTTGTTTCACATGGATTGGGACGGAAGTATCCGAATCGAAAATTTTCGTTACAAATCAGGAACCCATAGCATTGCCACCAATGTCAAAATTAGCAATAACACAGAGAAAATCATGCAAAAATAGAAAAAATGCAGCGCCACCTGATTAACAAATTCAGAACTGAAAAAACAAAAATTTCATTTTAAAAAAATCCAAAAATCCATGGAGCGTGACCATTTGAATGATCTGCTACAGACCCATCCAAAGTACATTGCCGTTTAGTTTTAAGTCATTCTGAAAGACGGTTTCGCAGAAGTAGTCAAAAATTAGAACTAGCATCAGAATGCCCATTGACTTGCATAGTAATCAATAGGAAAGGCGCATTTACCAACAAATACACGAAATGAAAAAATCGTTAAACAACAGGGAATCATAAGCATTGCCTCCTACTGAACAAATTTATTTGACCCTTCCACAAGGAACGTATCCACGACGTTTCAGCTTAATCTGAGAAACGGTTCTGGAGAAAAAGTCAAAAATAGCAAAAATAGCAGACAAGCATCATAAAAAAATAGAAAAAATCGCTGCGATGTTTGGTGAACAAATTAAGACGTAAGAGTTCTTAGGAGTGTTCCTGTGTGATATCAAAGCAATTGGGTGAGCCGTTTTAGAGAAAAGGATTTTATAAGATGTACCCCCCCCCCAAAAAAAAAGCACCAAAAAATCATTAAAAATCCAAAAATCACTGGAGCGTGACCATTTGAACAAACTTGGTAGAGATCTACCCAAGGTACATTGCCACCAAGTTGGAGATGGAGTCATCAAGAGGAGAGCGACAGTCCTGTGCTCAGCTGACATGCACATATACCCTTGCGATTTTTTTAAGATTTGCCCCCATAGAGACCAAAGAAAGTAATTTAATAAAAAGTCCAAAAATCAATGGAGCATGTCTATTTGAACAAATCTGCTAGATACCCACCCAAAGTATATGGCCCCCAAGTCAATCTGACAGACGGTTTCACAGAAGAAGTCAAAAATATGAATTGGCATTGGAATGCCCATTGACTTACAGAGTAATCGATAGGAAAAGGGCATTTACCGACAACTACTTGAATTGATAAAATCGTTAAAATTCAGAAATCCGCAGCATGGCCTCCTAGTGAACAACTTTGTTTGACCTTTCCACAAAGAACATATCCACCAAATGTCAGCTTAATCTAAGGAGGAGAAGTCAAAAGTAGCCATAACAGACAAAAAAATCATAGAAAAAATCGCAGCGTCACCTGGTAAACAAATTCAGAACTAAGACTCCCTAGGAGTGTACCTGTGTCATATCAAAGCAATTGGGTGAGCGGTTTTAGAGAAAAAAATCATTAAAAAAAATATATAAAAAACAATGGAGCGTGACCATTTAAACAATCTGCTAGAGACTCACCCAAGGTACATTGCCACCAAGTTTGAAGTCAATATTGCTGATGGTTTTAGAGAAGAAGTCGAAAATGTGAATTGTTGACTGACGACGGACGAAGGACCCTCAAAAAAGCTCAGCTGACTGACAAGTCAGCTGAGCAAAAAATAAAAACACAAATGTATCTACACAGACATATATATATATGTATATATGTATATATATACATATATATATATATATATATATATATATATATATATATATATATATATATATATATATATATATATAATGTATATGTATATATATATTTATTTCATGAACTGTCTATTTATTTATTTAGTTATATATTACATTTGTGCATACATACGAGCATACATACAAACATAAATACTCATGTATAATTGATATACACGTAAATATATTTTAAAATATCTATTCTGTGTATCCAATATGCCTTTAATCACTCGCTATCAGATAGACATATCACACATTATTTATAATAACTTACAAAGGACATACATATACATAGTAACAAATACATACACACAAAAGAATAAAGACTCGTCAACATTCATTGAGCCCATTGTCGAATCCTTACACCATTTTCAAACAGGTGACAAGTATACAATGTCTATTCATCAAAGTAGTATTTTATGGTCATAGTTTAGTACCCCTTTTCCCTCTATATGAAGATAAATACGAGTAAGGCGACCTTCAAGGTCGTGTGTTTCCTTACTAATACAATGACAGTGCGATACTTATTGCGCATGTCACACCATGTCACACCGATATGTGCTCCTGGGATTTATTAAACATAATGATTGTAAGTCATGGGCATCAAGCGATTAAACTGGACCCAACAATATCACCTTCAATATACTGGGTATGATATGCAAATTACATAGAATGTTCTCAATTGTGATGTGAGCATTGTACATAAAAAGAAAAAAAAACACGAATTGTAATGTTCATGAAAAAACTTAGTATGCAATACATATACATATATAAATATATATATAAACATATATATACATACATACGTACACACACGTATGTATGTATATATATATATATATATATATATATATATATATATATATATATATATATATATATATATAACATGTAAATGATTCTCACCGTAAAAAGCGAGCCCAGCTTTAATCCTTATGGTATATAACTATACATATATATATAAACATATATATATACATATATGTGTGTACGTATATATATATATATATATATATGTATGTATGTATGTATATATACATATATACATATATATATATAACATGTAAATGACTCTCACCGTAAAAAGCGAGCCCAGCTTTTATCCTTATGGTATATAAATATATATATATATATATATATATATATATATATATATATATATATATATATATATGCGTATGTATGTATATATGTATATATGTACATATATATATATATATATATATATATATATATATATATATATATATATATATATATACATATATATATATATATATATATATATATATATATATATATATATATATATATATATATATATACTTTACAATACCAACACAGGGGCGGCCTTAAAAATTTGTGGGCAAATGGGGAAGTAAAACTGTATTGCTGCAGAATTCCATAAGATTCCCATAGTATTCATGAATTCATGAAAAAATACATTAGTCCTTTACGAATTTGATTAGCCAACTCAAACAAACAGTAGCATTTGGTTTATTGACTAATGGCACCAGCAGTTGTTCAGGCTGGAAAAAAGCTTATTTTGTCTCATATATATATATATATATATATATATATATATATATATATATATATATATATATATATATATATATATATATATATATATATATATATATATATATATATATATATAAATACATATATATACATAGTTACATATTTTTACATACATACATAT
>OZ026618.1:67769789-67834789 GCA_964020975.1 Hermodice carunculata | reverse complement strand
ATTGTTTGATAATTTTGTAGCCTTCCAAAAGTCATTTTCCATCAAATTATCCATATAATTAGATTCAAGTCATGTTAAATATAAATCAGCAAGTAACGGGGAGCAGTTGCTACCCATTGGAATGTCTTTTATTTGTTGAAAAACCAATGATCCACACTGAGAACAAGTATTATGTAAAAGAAAGTTTGTAGCATCTATCAAAGTTTCAACAGTGTAGGAATTAACGTTGCTTTTTGAATATTTATTATGTGACCAGTGTGCTTTCTATGAATATGAATTAGTATTTATGTATATTTTACATTGTGTATAAACATTTTGCTGATTCTGAAAAAGAACTTTTGACTTTATCGATGGGTTGATTTGTGCACAGTTCAACAAATCGTAACAATTGATACTTTTTGCTTTTAAATCTTTGATTTTAGATACAAACTCAGAAAAATCGTTGCTACTCCAAAGCAATTTATTTCAGTTTCTTAAAATTGCATTACAGTATTTATGGAAATGATTCCAAATTGCAGTCAAACACAGAGTTATTTCCTTTGATGGTTGTTTTGTTGTACATTTTTAAGCACCAGCTATTAATCTTGATTTAAAACGAGATATTTGCAGTTATATCGTTATTAGTACTTATACTTACCTGTCAACCACCATTTGCCGAGACCTCTGTGTCTGGGTCAAACACCCATATAATGGAGTTGAGTTCACTCACAGGATTCTTGAAAACCTGAAGGTCCCATGGCATCATCTCTAGGTTCCAATGGAACTGGTGGGGACTCCTGGTGTGTATGCTCCCTGTATTATCTTTCCTCTTTTGGAGATTAGTCAGTTGACGTCAGCTATAAGAGGAAGCAGGGCTGGTCGGGTGGGCTTTTCTGGTGGTTGAGAGGTAAGTATACTTAGTAATATTGATGTTGCTCCAAATGTCTCGTAACAGTTATATAATGTTACCTCATGACTCCCATTTGCCAATATGCAGGCATATAGGTATAGGGTGTAGCATCACTGGCATACTGACCAATATGACCACTGGGGCCAGCAGCTTTGGGGTAGCCATCAGTCCAAATGAGGAGGCGAAATCTTATGGGAAACCCTCAGAGCTACACTGAGTTGAGGCCACCAACAGCAGAACCAAGCCTAAACCCCTCTTTACCAACCCACATGGAACCATACTGAACCCCCAGTGCTCACTCGCCAACATGACAGCTGTCCACTTCACGGCTGAACACTATCGGTTTTAGCTCCATTGGACCTGGAGATCTTAAACAGGACTAAGTCCCCAAAATGGTGGGCGCGGGGGGAGGGGGTGGTATATGGTTCCTTAATGCAGTGAACTCATGTCAAACTGGCAACAGGCTGGTACATTAGGAAAAACTGCCTGATACTGTTCGAGATAAGGTCAACTAGGCACAAAGCCCTGCAAAGCCCACTAAGAAATGTGCTGACCTATAGGCCTGCATCGAATCTAATCCACAAGAGCACCATAAACTGGAACAAGGTGGCTGGTCTGATGGGATCCAGGAGGCATAATAAGTGAGTATTGGAACCTAAGTAAAGGAGTCTGTGATACATGCAAATGCATAATGTCCTCCTCTAGCACTATCACACCAGGGGGCATTGAAGGTGTGCACCTCGTAACCTCTGACTGAGACAAGCTGCAAGGCACCAGGCCTTTCCAGCAAGATCTTATAGACCTTAAGGATCATCTACTTACTCCATGATAAAATCGTGTTTCTGCAAACTTGCTCCCAACACAGGTTACTCAGTGGTAGAAGGAGGGCAAACCTCCATCCTCTAAGTCCATCCATGCGAGAAAGGTACCAGCAAAAAGCTCTCACTGAGCACAAGGCTCTTTCCTTAAGAGGAAGAGGGCCATCCAAGGCACTGAGAGTAAAACCTTTGAAGGCCATAGCTGGATCTTTAGCCACTTGGTTCTTTGTAAGGAAGCCCAAGTGAGGCCTCCAAGTCAACTGGGAGTGGTCAGGTAAGCATTGGAGTCAATCAAGCCAGACCATGAATCTTGCTTCTTATAGCCCACGAAGTGAGTTTTAACAGAAAACAAATTTCCACATCCAGTATTTGAGGGAACCTGCTTGGGGTCATCAAGGCATTCAACAAGACTAAATCCAATGGTAGGTCCCACAGAAGCAGAACCTGTCACACCACCGGTCTGTCAGTGTAGAAGGACACAATGAGCACTGACAAATAAGGGTCACTACCAATGCAAATGTCCAAGACGTTGGCAAGGGTTGAGATGATCACAACCCAACCCAACCCCAGCCCCCCACTGTGCTCGGGCTCTGCCTTAAAGATTCAACTGATACAACCAGAAGTCAGCAATGTCAAAAATTCTGAGACCAAGGTGAATTCCCTACTGGTGCACCGGTCAGAAAACATGATCCCCTGAGCCAAGTAGACAGTAAGAAAAGAAGATCAATGCCTCCTCTGGAAATTATATCTGAGACTGATTCTTAGAAGCCTGTGTCGAGGATGTGCTGTGAGATAACTGCCAAGCATAGAGATTGAGCACTTGAGGGTTCCTGTGGGACACCCTCATATGTAGCTGCACCAAAAGCCTTGCCCATGTCAGTTATCATAGTGCAGCCTTGACACTTAATTCCAATAGGTCTACAGAGCGATCGCTCTGGGGCTACCAAGGGGTGACCAGGATCAGATTGCACTGGTGGGACCAAACCTTAACAGTACCCTTGCAAGGATCTGGCAGGGTGGAAAGGCATACACACTAATGTTCCTGCAGTCCATGGCTACAGCATCCACCACTAGGGCCTGGGGGGGGGGGGTGGTCCAGGATAGGCAAGACACAAGCTGGCAGTTTTGCATTCTTGTGATCAGGCTATGACCTGGAGAGGAGCAACCACTCCTCCCAACCAGTTTATCCCTTGTAGTGAGTTGGTCAGCTGGGACATTTTGATGTCTAAGGATGTGCTTCACCAGGTCCTGGAAGTGGAGGAGCACAAAGTGTATCACAGCCAGTTGTGGCCAATTTATGTGGTGAAATGCAAAGGACGCGGGCCAAGGGACCAACATCTTCTGGCTCTCTGTGTGGGCTCCCCACCTGGACTAAGAAGAGTCTATGTAAATGGTGGGCTGGACCTGAAAGGCATCAGCATTTGTCCCTTCATGCTATTCTCCCTTATGGTTCACCCCAGAAGTGTGGGGCCTGATAGCCCTGGTTTCTCAACTATCTGCCCCACAGCGTGTGCTGCAAGAGGCGACACTGGAGGTGACAGACTGGGACCTGGGAGTCAATCAAGGACAGGGAGCCCAGCAGGGTGAGCCATTGTTGTGCCTGGCAGACCTTGCCAGTCTGAGATGCTCTAAGCAGTGACTTAATTCTCTGCCATCTGTCGCCTGAAGGGTGACAGATGCAGGCAACCAGGACAAACTGGATGCTGAGAAGGATGAAAGTCTGCTCTGGCAAAACAATGGACTTGAATAGGTTCACTATCAGGCCCAAACACTGGCAAACTTCCAGAACAGTGTGTGTTAGATGCTGGAAATCCAGTTGCCAAAGCACGCGGATCAGCCAATCATACAGATACACATGAATGTGATTGGCTGGCATGTGAAGCTGAGCAGCAACTGTCTATGTGAACCTGGGTAACACCCGCAATGCCATAGCAAGGCTGAACAGAAATGCAATTTTCATTACAGAAATGCCCTGAACTGGTAAATTTGGCCTGAAATGCAAACCACAGATACTTCCATGTAGTCTCCTTGAGTGGCACATGGAAGAATGGGACAACAATCCATGGGTGGTAAGGATGACAGAGTCTCCAACTGCAAAGGCCAACACTGCTGATGGGGGAGCTGAAGGTCCACCTGGCCCTCTGTAGGTGCCAAAACCACCAGGGCTGAAGGTCCTGTAATAGCAGATGGCACCCTTACAGACCTGGGTGTGTTCCTTGTAAATCCCATTGCCTCGGCTAATGATCCAAGCCCCTGGAGCCAGGAGCTTGGGTAGTTTGCCGAGGCACTGGTGGTTTTCCAGACCTCCCAAACTTATGATGTGAGGGCTCGGACTCAAGCACTCTGACTGGCCAAGGTGCCAGAAGCTTCCTGTACTTGCCAGGCGTATGGTCCAAGCACCCAGACACCAGTGCTCAGGCTGGTTCAGCTTCTGGAATATCCGGACAGGAACCCAAAGGTTCCCATTCTGGACACACCGGTTAACATGACTTCTGCTCTGAGTGCTCGGACCCAGAGGATTGAGAACTCAACTGCTTCAGTAAATACTTGGCTGACTTCTTGGAAGAAAACTTTGAAGAACAACAGCCCGGAAAACAGTTTATAGATCAGATCAATAGCTTCGAGGTTAAGTTCACTGACAACCAGAGTAATGATCGTGATCCAGGGGTGCCATGAAGTGGCTTCATGAGTCCTACTTCTGTCAATTTACCCGACAAGGGCAAAGAGAAGTGATCTCTAAACCACAAGTGGGTAAGTGAATCCTACTTCTGTCAACTTACCCAACAAGGGCAAAGAGAAAGTGGTCTCTAAACCACAGCACACTAACTGTCTTCCCTGTGTCTGCAATTTAATCTGCCAAAATGCCATCTTGGAAAAGAGATGAATCAAGCCAGCACTTACCAGTCTTGGTTCCACTTTCCCCACTGGCATCTGTAGGTCACACTAAGCAATCCATAACTTCAGGAAGCTTAGAAAAGTAATTCCACAGATGCTGCCAAGCAACCTTTGACTGGCTGGCGCTGTCCTCCCTCTCGCTGCAATCTGAATGTCGAGATGCCATATTCAAAAGTTAGGTTTCAAGCCAAACGACCCGGTCTACTCACAATGATTTTAGTGGCATCTGCAGATCAGAAATTACCTATCTTGTTCTCCAAAGAGCCCCGGGTCACTGTGAAAAGATTTTCTGGTTATCAAAAATTAAGTGAGTGAACTCAACTCAATTTCAAGGGCATTATATCCCAGAAACAGAGGTCTAGGCAAATGGTGGTTGAAAGGCAACGTTATGTAACTAATATGGTTTGCATATAGTTTGGATATCCAGAGCGAAAGTGGAATGGAGGAGTCCATTTCAGAAATTTGGATATTGAAATTTCTTTTCATCTCATCTGTATGTGAATCTATTAAAATTATCAATGGATTGTTTGTGTAATTTATATACGTCATTCCCTCTTATGTCTGAAATATTGTTTATGCCAAGTTCAGTTTTCAAAACATCCAGATAATATTTTTTGCAGATGATCCCAAAATTATTACCTGCCTTATCAATGTTAGTGATTACAAATCTTTCTTATATTTCTTCTTCTATTTCTAAAGACTCTTTTCAAGCTTGATAACCATCTTTCAAACTTCTGAATTTCTATGATTTTTTTTCTTTACTTGCCCATTTCATACAGTAGGAATCAAATGAATCACATGTATCCTGAAAAATTCTGTCAATGTTCAACTTGGGACATATCCAAGTTTTTGTACCCTTTTTTATCATTTCTTTTAAACTTATATTTTGCATTATATCCAAATTACCTGTAAATACATGTTTGTGGTATGCATCAACAAAATTAGAATACTAACTGTAAGACATACAGTCACAATTTTGATTCGCTGCTTGTGTCTGAAATATTGTTTATGCCAAGTTCATTTTTCAAAACATCCAGATAATATTTTTTGCAGATGATTCCAAAATTGTTACCTGCCTTATCAATGTTAGTGATTACAAGTCTTTCTTGTATTTCTTCTTATATTTCTAAAGACTTTTTTCAAGTTTGATAGCCATCTTTCAAACTTCTCAAATTCTATGAATATAGTTTCTTTATTTGCTCATTTGATACAGTCGAAATCAAAAGCATTACACATATCCTCTAAAAGTACTATATGAATATAGGAGTGGTCAATGATAATGCGGATCTTTCTGGAACAAGGATTCAGTAACCAGCATTGGTGTGTGACCTTCTACGCTGGACAGAGCAAGGTCCAAAGATGGGAGGCATTTCCTTGTATCAAATTTTGATAAAACATTATTTACTGTTCTGTGATTAACACCCAGGGTCCTAAGTTAGAGGTTTTTACTTCTCCCGTGTTTCTAGTTGACGCCATGATGAGTATCCATGCCCTTTGGCTTTATGTGACACTCTTTTTTTTCCACATTGTACAGTTGTGTGCCATTATGGTATGAGGAGTGTTTATCCAGAGGAGTCTAACTTTAACTTTTGAGGGACAGAATTTTATCAATAATAACTTTACTTATGATTTTTATGTTGTTTCCCGATAACTCCATTTACATTGTCTTGTGTTATTTTAAAGCAAACTGAATATCCTGGATTTTGTGACTAAAGAGTCGTGACACCCATATGTGTAAAAAAAACAATGTTGATATGCGTAAAACTATCGAAAAATTATTAAAGATGTATCAGTTGAGAGTTACATATTATGCCTGTTTCAGCAGTTATCAATGGTGTTCCTGCCCATGATAATGTTCAGATCTGACGAAAATTTCGTGACCTTGTAAGCTATCGTGCATCAGTTATTATGTTTTGTCTGCACCAGGCTTGGCGGATGAGCGACAGCAACGCCATCTGTGGTATCCGATCAGCAGGAATGAAGACAAGCAGAAAACAGCAAGCGATATTTAGTTTATTGGTAATATAAAGATCCATATACAGTATGTCACAGAATAATTTGAGGGATAAAACCGGCTGCGGCATTACAGATCATCAACTGCACATAATGAGTTTTCAAGTAAAACTACACAGATCCATCTATAGTACATCCGGAAAAACACAAATTTAATTAGAGTATGGTGATGAAGAAAAACTTATTACAACCGTAACCAGACTGTACGGGTAAACAACTTTTGATAAATAGTATTGACTAGACATTGATCATTTGACAGCAGTAAATCAATCAATCATGGAAGATAAAATTAAAATTTTACATCAGTTTCTAATTATCTTTTTAAATATGGTAAAAGTGACGCAGGTCGTAATGAGATAGGAATTTAATTTCGTATTTTCGCTCCATGACATTTTATGGAAAATAATAAAATGTGATATCTTATAATGACAAGTAGGGCCATGTATATCATGCATTTGTCTTGTATTTTATTTATGTGTATCATAATATAAAAATATTACTTATAAATTTGGGAGTTGTATTGTGATGGACTTTGCAAGTAAACAAAGATATCTATTTAGTACTACAAATTTCAAAACATTCAAATCATCGAATAATTGTTCCGTGGGAACATTATGTTCAGCAAAACAATTATACGTATCATATTTTTTTTAAGTTTCAGTAGACAATCTCAGTAGAATTTATAATTCGGTACCACGGTAATGCTCAAATAATTGAAATGTGGATAAATCAATGTGAAGTACAAAGTTCTCATCATTGCTTGTTGACACATTTCTGTACTATTTTCAGAATATCTTTAGTTTTACTAACTTTATTTGATTCGTATTTTATCCGAGACTTGCAAGTTGATTTCTCGTCTATCCAAACACCAACAAACTTTACTTTTTCCTCTTGCTTTATTTTGCATTCTCTGACTTTAGTCAGTATATCGTGGACAACCATGTTTTTACAACGAGGATAAAAAATTAAAACGCGTTTTCCAAACTGACAGATAATTTATTTGCCTTGAATCACGTGGTGACTAGATTTATACTTAAATCAATAAAAAATTTTAAAAACATCATGATTCCATATGTAAATAATAGATAAGTATCATTAGCAAATAATGGACATGATAAGCTGGCTTAGTGTCATCAGCAAATAATAGACATGATGAGCTGACAATGTGTAAATCATAAATATAGAAAAAGAATAATAAACGTCGTAAAATATTGATCCATAGGGAACTACGCATGTAAGGAAAATTACATGTTTCGCTCAAATAATGTACATACTGTCTGTGACTACTATAATACGACGAGAACCAATTAAGAGCCACTCTTGATCAACCAATCAACTGTCACCCAAACCAGGGGTGTTTAATTGACAAACAATGGGTTGATCAAACGAGACAGTAATTTTAGTCAGTAAAGGCGAGATAGGAGCTTCAGGAGGCTGAATATTAACAAACTTTGATTGTAGACAAATAAGATACCTGTTGGACCATCGTATTTAAACAGCGAGTAGGACAGAATGTTTTGCGATTTTTGATATGTCAGGAAAAAATTCCTTTTTCTAAAGACAAGTTTAAGCAATTTTGGAATACAACGTGGTGCCACCAATGTGACAGACATAAAAAACTCTTCAAATACCATTCTAAAAATAGAATCCTAAACAAATGCACACACGCATAAATACACGAGGAAAGCTTCTGAAACATTTTAGTATTTAGTAACAGATGCATACATTATATAACAGACGACATGTAACGCAAGTCCGTGAACTTTCGGTCGTGCGATATATCAAGTGGATAGACCACCAGTCACAAATGTTCTTGTCTGACTAGTACGACGTGGTATGTTCATATAACGACTTATACTGTTGGACGAAATTATGGAAGATTGCTAAATAGAGTTATACTGAAGCAGAAAACTGAAAATCAAAGTGATAATCACCGAAAATAATTAGATGAAAATTGAGGCGGTATGTGTATAAATAAGTGAAAAGAATTGAGATCATTGGGAAGGGAGGCCATGTTATCATGTCTGTCACATTGGCATTAAGGCATCATTACTACATTTTTAGTTTCTCGTGTTATAAATAATCACAAATTATGCCTGAAGGATCTTTGTTTCGCAATCAGTTTTCTTTCTTTTAGCACCACAGTCGAATAAAAAAAACGCTCCATTGTTGTTAAGGAAACCTGTATTTACAATTAATGTCTGATGAAACTGACCGCTGCTTTTAAAATGCTCAGTCCACGGACCTGCATGTGCGGTTTCGAACAGTTTCCTGTTATTTCTTCCATTATTTATCACGTATAGATCTTCCAAACTTTAGCATAAGACGGATAATATTTCATTGTGCCAATATTGGATAAAAAAAAAAACACTCAAACACGATCTTGTTGTTGTTGTTGTTGTTGTTGCTGTTGTTGTTGTTGTTGTTATTGTTGTTGTTGTTGTTTCATTACGGGTTTTACATAATAATAATAATAATAATAATAATAATAATAATAATAATAATAATAATAATAATAATAATAATAATAATAATAATAATAATAATAATAATTTATTAGGAAAACTTCCCCTTTACAGCGGGGGCACCAACGGAACCGGGGAAATTCCATGATGCGTCCAAGATATACACAAATAATCAGGCATCCTTCGTATGTTGAAATAAGTATAGTAACTATAATAGTACAAGTAATAACTAGAAGGGAAGATTTGCTTCAAAGCAAATCTGTCTGTGTGCCTTCAAAAGCTGTAAATATTGAATGGTACAACTTTTGTGCTTCGGTACTTCACATTGCATTAAGCTTATGGCTGGATGATATTTCCAAGTTCAAATAACCTTGACCTTTTACCTTTAACCTTTATAGGCCACGTGTAAATTGCAAAAATGTACAGTGTCACAATACCCACAATTTAAGTCCAACATGATTAGAATTGGATGGAAATTGGCTGCGTTATGGCTGGGTGAAACTTTCAAAGGTCCAGATGACATTGACCTTTGACCTTTTGGGGTTACATGTAATTTTAAAAATGTGCAGTCTTGCAATAGCTACAATTTGAACCAAACATGATCAAAATTGGATACAAATTGACCAAGTTATGGCTAGAAGAAAGCCGCCATCGAAAGTGGCCTTTGACCTTGAGATGACCTCTACATGAAGTGAACTTTCATCTCAAAAATGACACCTTGGCCTAAAACTGACCTTTGACCTTGACATGACCTTGACATCTAAGATGGCCTTTACCTTGCTATGATCAAACTCCTATACACTCGAAACCACATCTACTATAGTATATAAAATATTGATGATTTAAAACTTTAATTAGCCCTCATTTGCATAATTTTGCAAAGCATGACCTCTCATTACAAAAAGGCCAGACTTCATCTATAGAAGTATAATTTTGCCAAGTTTGGAGTTTCTATGTGTGATACTTTTTAAATAAAATGTCGAACAAAGTTGTCTGGAAAGGAAGGAAGGAAGGAAGGAAGGAAGGAAGGAAGTAAGGAAGAAAGAAAGAAAAACAATGTCTGTGTTGGCACACAGACATTAAGAAAGTGAGAAAGAAAGAAAGAAAGAAAGAAAAAAAGAAAGAAAGAAAGAAAGAATTCCTAGAAAAACAATATGTCTGTTTGCACACATCCATAAAAAAGAAAAAAGGAAAGAAAGAAAGAAAGAAAGACAACAACTTTGATAGTATGAAATGATATATAAACTACCACAGACTGTGTCATCATTCTTTTCCATTTCATTCTCATGAACCAAGTAGTCTTCTAAGCATGATACAACTTGTAGACGTCATTCTATTCATACTTGTGCATGCTTTGTTTACATTGAACACTGACCTGGCTACCCGTGGCTTGTACGATATCCTAACCTTGCAACATCACTGCAAGGAAAGCTACATTTTCCTGTGGCTTTCAGTTGAATCTGTTATGTCTTACCCAATTAATTAATTATGTGTTGTTCGAATGTTTTAAGTTACGTCTTGTCTGTCTTGTGTAAACATGACAAAAGCAGTCACACACGGCATTCTGTGTGCTTCTCAGGGGCACACATACAGACAAGCATGCTGCCCGTTGCCTGATATCAAACCCAGGCTCTCTTATCTGGGCTAAAAGTATCAATTACTAAAGCGGACCCCAGAATCTTGACTGCTACTATCTTTGAAGCCTTTGGTACTTCACATTCCATTACGCTTATGGCTAGTTTTAACAAAAAGGCCTGAATGAGCTTGACCTTTAATCTTTAGTCATTGCATGTAAATTACAAAAATATGCAGTGTTGCAATACCTACAGGTTGGGTCCAACATGGTTAAAATTGGTTGAAAATTGACTGAGTTATGGCTAGATGAAAATTTCAAATGTGAAAATGACATTGACCTTTGACCTTTAGAGGTCACATGTAAATTACAAAAATATGCAGTCTAACCAACATATTAATCGAAGTTGGATTGATTACCTGTACCTATAATATTTTTGGAGATATTCAAGATTTAAATTTTCAAATGGCCCTAATTTGCATAATTTTCAAAACCGTTGAACCTCTTTACAAAAAGACCAGGCTTCATGTATGGAAGTATAATCATGCCAAGTTTGGAGTTTCTATGTAAAATACTTTTCAAATGAAATGTCGGACAAATTTGCCTGTAAAGAAAGAAAGAAAGAAGAAAGAAAGAAAGAAAGAAAGAAAGAAAGAAAGAAAGAAAGAAAGAAAGAAAGAAAGAAAGAAAGAAAGAAAGAAAGAAAGAAAGAAAGAAATAAAGAATTCCTAGAAAAACAGTATGTCTGTGTTGGCACACAGACATAATTTATGTCCTCCGCACCAAAACTAGAGATAAACCACTCATTGGGACAAAACTCTAGAAAGCGTGAGGACATGTACATTATACACGTTTCATATACAATGCAGAACATATGGCCTCCAGCGTCATTATTAAGAAAAAGAAATCAGGTATATATACATTGGAGCAGGTCTATTTACAAGAGGTACATGTAGAACAATGATTACATTACTTCTGCTAACGTGACTCACTTGATGCTACCAGGATAACTTTGTTGCCAGTCAAAAGGCTTTGCTCCATATTAAAACTAAGGCTCCCTCTAGCGTATGCGACGCGTACTAACAACTTCCTTCAGCGTAGGGAGACTCATAGTGATACAGTGTATAACGTATCATGTTGTGATGATCCATGCTAAACGCTCAATGTGGTGCAGGTGCCCACATTTCTTTCTAGAAAAAGTTTGAGACAAGTGAGCCCATATCTGTCTATTGTACTCTGTGAAGGAACAGTGCTTGACTGAACAGGCTATCCAGTATAATGATATTCCACTATTATTATTATTATTATTATTATTATTATTATTATTATTATTATTATTATTATTATTATTATTATTATTATTATTATTATAATACCGTTTAAATAAAAACAGTAGTTCCCAGGGGGACAAGATCAAAGGATTCCAGACATGGGGGACACTAGGCTTGGGTTAATTTAATTAAGTAGTTGGGCTGTCTCTCACAAATTGGGAAAATGGTTCAAGCACATTCCTCCCCTCAACCCTCCAGGGACTCAGTTGGCCGTTTTCCTCGGTACAAAAGCTAGACCTACCGAATTTGATCCGAGTCATCAGATGCCAGTAAGATTTCCATATGATAAATTGCATGAATGTCATTGCTGTCCGAATTGAACCATGTCGCTGTCAATGTCAAAAAAAAACCTCGGAAATTACCTTGTTCCGCGCAAAATTAAGATAATTCTCCGCACTTATATAGAATTCCCAGGACCTAACAAAAATGCCTATAATCAAACAATGCAAAACACATTGCGCTGAAGAAATCGGTTGGGTAATAACAAATATCATTTTCAATGGAAAAAAAGAAGAAGAAATAGACGACATTGCGCCATTGAACCATTTCTGGTAATTTTTAACGTGAAATGGTTGCATGCTCATTTATCAACGTTATCTTCCTAAGGGTTAAATATGGTTATCAGTGGGTAAGAGATTCTTGAAAATGTCAAGACAAAGCGGTCATTTTTATTCACATTATGGTTTAGTGTTTAGCGTCAGAAGAATAGGGACAGAAAATGTAATTTATGTGTGCATAACCAATATATGCTCTCCACAATGCGCAATGATTCCTTAACTACTCTTAGTTTCCCCGACTCCATGAGTCATAACATAACATAAAGATAAGACAAGAAAAGATAAGATAGCTTTAAGATAAGATAGCAAACATACCGCGTGCGTTGCAAAGTCCTACATATCCAATAAACCATCTGAATGAGTTTATATAACACACAGTCATCTTCATCTCAGTTTTGGTGTATCTACACCATATCAACTTCATCTCAGATTTGGTTTATCTACACCATCAATCTACTGTACAGAGTGACATACAAAATGTTTGAGTAATGTAGATGTAACATCATGAGAGCAGATGAAAAATTTTCGTCTGATCATCTTGGCTTTACTCCAGAGAGATCTGAATTGGCGTCTTATGTCCAGGTCATCAGAAAAGTTGTTCGAAATTATGTGGCCAAAAGACAAAATTAACAGTCTACAGAAGTTAGTTTCTCTCCTGATAAATATACCATAGGGTTGATGTCAAAGGTAGAGGCACCAAGTTGAAAATATATGCACTCTTTTTTTCTTTGTATTAAAAGAAAAATCATGAGCAAGAGCAAACTTCTTATAAAGAGAAGTCAGTTTTCTCAGGCCTTTGACAGAGCACCTTATCATCAGCATAGCTGAGATTATTAATAAATGTACCACCAACATTGCATCCAATCCCGCTACTCGCTAGCTCGCTAGCAGTATGTAAGACCACCTAAAAAACATTAAGCAGCCGGGGAGAAATTATCCCTCTTTGATGCACCCCGTTTGTTACATGGAAGAAGTTTGAGGTGGCAAACCCCCGTCTTACACAAAATTTCTGTGTTGCAAAGCAGATCATAAGTGATATGACAATATAAGTAGGACTGGTCTATCTAATAGTTTACGAAAGAGTGCCCAGTGATTGGCATTACCAAAGGCCTTGCTGACATTTGCGAAAAAGGAAAGGATGGGATTCCGCAACTTCCGGTATCAAAATCGGTTGATTAAAAACAAGCACCATGTTGTCGATGTTCTAAAATATCCATAAGATTATTGTGAAGGAGGAATGTTCATGTTATACAACTTTTCAAAAGCAAAGTTTGCTATAGTTTCATGAGTAAACCAACCACGTGACCCAAGCGGGGCATGGTGGTGGTCACGTTTATTTACGGCATTTCTTTTCTGCAGCAGAAAGGCTCATGGAAGCTAAACATTTGGTGATAACTTGCGGGCAAGACTTCTTAAATCCGCACGCCGCCTGTTAACTGTTTTTCTTAATCATGAAATGCTGAAAGTGTAAACGTTTAATTTTTACATTACATTTATGAAGCAGAAGAATATAAACTTTGAATCAGTTTGTGAACTATTTCTTTGACACTTGTGTTTGTCTGTTAAGCCATATCGTAGCAATTTTTAGCATCAAGCAGATCAAGGAATGAGCAGGAAAAACCAAAATCTCTACGTGTTAGCGGATAGCAAAGGGGAAAAATATAAGTATAAGCAATGAACTTCATTTATGTTGCGTTTAAGCACTTGTATAGCTTGCAGAGGATGGCAGACATTTGTACTATGGAGCACTAACGTAACGTGCTCCATGGCTAATGCCTGTCAGCAGGCTATATAAACGCAACGAAAATGGAGTTCATTTCTCAAATACCGCCTAGACGTTGTGGTGATCAGATTGATATCATCCTTATTGGAGCTATGTCAGGTAACGATTTCTCTTATCCGGCTACCCGGCATATTCAATTCCGGGATTCCTACCATGCCACTATAAACTATGTAGGTCATGTACAGACTCATCGACACCTCAATCCATGAATACAAGAAACCCACCATCCTTAACAGAAAAAAAACCATTGTCATACCTGCTTTTTGTATCGTACTGTCAAGTTTTATAATATTTGCTTCTAAAGTTTTAACTTTCAAAGATTAGGAAATGAATCTATATCCCATTTCAGAAACTTAAATGGACTAGAGTATAGCAACTGGTGATAATAAACAAATCAAATCGACGAAAAGCGCAAATGTAACCAAGGAAAGACATCTAGTTATTTTTGCTCACAAGTCAGTACTTCGTAGAATCGGGTATTTTAGCCATTCGCTTGAAACCCCAGCGACACACAGCCCATATTCGCACCCCGCCGACTATCCGGAAAACGTGAACATCCAAAAGTCTACGCTATGCCAAATTGTAGTTGCATCATTGGTACGAAACACAAATTTTCCAAGCCATTGCCATCCCAATGTCCATTTTTTAACACTTCTCCGTTCCAGAGGGCCCTCAGCGACGGTCCATTTCGAATGTCGATTGTTGTTGCTTGTCCCTGTTATTATGTGTCATCAATTATTTTGAATAGACGTAGTCGAGAAAGTCTGTTAGGTCAAGATGCCCTGGTCAACAGGCTTCCATGAAGCGCAATGGGTGCTCCTGACGACCGCAGCCCGCCTGGTAAAACTGTTTACCCGGTGCTTCAAAATGCTGAGTTAACCCAAACACGGTATGTCTCATTTCTCCCAAATTCTTTCGTACATTACTAATACATGGTCTGAAATAGCGTGTGTGTGTCGAAAGCGTTGTAGCGGCCAGGCATCACAAACATGCGAATTGCGCGTAGGCATATTCATAGAATATCCCAGAATAAACAGGACTTGTGCAGCGTGGCTGTTATCTTCGCCCCAGTCTTTCATGTGCTCTCCATCTGCATGTAGCACATATCGTATGCTTGGTAAGTATGGACATATGGAAATTTACTGGCTATTATTATCATCATCATCATCATCATCATCATCATCATTATTTTTATTATCATTATGGTGTGACATATTTTTACATCACAACTTTTGCAACGGATGACAAAAATTATGTTTCTGTTCATAATATCCACATAGATTTAACCAATGCTCCGTCATATGTTTTGCTTATCATTGCTTTTTATTTATTCATTTATTTATGAAGCTTCCTATATTGCTGGAGGAGCTCCACTGTGTTGAGAAAAATCATCGAGTGTGGAGCGTATCACCATTTTCATTGTTTCTCAATGAATCTAAAAAATAGCCATTTTTATAAGAGTTTGTATACTGTTCACAGCAAGTATGTTTGTAAAAAAAAAAAGATAGTTTTCGCAGAAAGGTTACACTCTGAACTACAACTTTTCATCCGTTTCGTTGAAGGTAAGAAAGCTTTGTCACAAATAGAAAAGCTTTGTCCTAGAAAAAGGAACAGGAAAAAAACGACAAAGGCTGAAAGCTGACGATATTTGTGACAACTGATGGTTGTCGACCATCTCGTTGGATGTGTGACAATAAGAATAGGTGTTCCTTCCCCGCAAACTATACACGTATTGATATGTCATTGAAGTTGTGGTCATCAATCGATGAACTAGTATGTGGGCTGTGAAAACGTTAGAATACCCAGGCAAATAATTTTGCGCCTGTACCAGCGGTTTGTGTACAAACTTAAGGATAAAACGCGAGATCCGAAGTGCTAAAATAGCCCACATCACCTGTTTGGAAATAATATATGCGCCTGACGAGAAACAAATTCCTTGAAAGTGTATGTGCGAAAAAAGAACCACAGATACAGCCGTAGATCGCCAGGAATCATTGACTTTTTAGAATATTTACCACCACCCCTGCCTTTAACAATCCTGCTTCCACCCCCACCCAACCTCTATCGCTTACTATTACAAACGTTTTCATATGTAACAATACGTGGCCAGAGTTGCAATGTTCCACTGTATGGACATGAATACTTGGGCAAGCATAATTGCATTTTTTTTTACCCCTGGCGAGATACATGCAAATACGATGTAGTTAATAAGCAGACCGGTACGCGTACCATTTTTTATAATGTAATTTGCGATTTATCAAAAAAAAATGAACACAGCTCATAAATTACTATCTGGAGTATTTGTCATCAGACAAGCCCTATGCGCAAAGTTTTTTTTCCCATAACCGTGAAAATGTCTGAACTTTCTAACTTCACTTAAAATTTCAGGGTAATGTTTTGTCATTTGTTATAATAATGATCGATTTAATTTGTATGTTTTTGCTGTGAGAGGTGTAATGGAGACGCAAATATTGATTTTATTTCAGCATGTACTTAGATGACTCAACTCGACGCAAACACGGTAAGGGATTGCTGTTACGGTCTTCCTAATACAAAACAGTTCACAGCTGAAAGAGAATATTCGATTTAATGGCACAAAGATCGCAGCTGGTGTCACAATGGTGTCAGATCTTGCATCCTGAGTTTCGTTAACTGCGCCATGTGCAACCGGTGATAATAGCGATCGACCGACATGTCCTCGATACATTCAGAATCATTGCATGCGTGTCACTTATTTACTGCAGAATCATTGGGATTTTTTTTTTTTTTTTTTTTCTTTTTTTGCGGGCGGCCCGGCACTTATGTATAGTACACAAATCATAATTCATGCAAGTATGCAAAGAAGCGCAATGAATTATCAATCCGCTGAAAGCAAAGCAAAACGCAGATGAGTTTCAACAAATTAATATAATATGCCCACGATAATTCTTGACCAGTAAGGAGATACTACGCCAATGTCAAGCAGTTCGTTGCTGTTTTAAATAAAGATAACACGCAAATGAAATGACTGATAAATTAAAACTCTTCAAAAGATAAGACAAAGTGTGATCAGCTGAAATAATATATATATATATATATATATATATATATATATATATAATAATAATAATCATTTATTAATAATCCTGCTCCCACCCCCACCCAACCTCTCTCTCTCTCTCTCTCTCTCTCTCTCCCTCTCTCTCTCTCTCTCTCTCTCTCTCTCTCTCTCTGTTCAAAAAGTCTGTTTTGGAATACACTCCCTCAGAAAATGGTCTATGCTTTGTCACCTTTCAGGCAGACCTTGTGTTGCACATCGATAGAAGCACAGATATTTCATTCGGCCATGACTGCAAATACAAACATGCACAAGAAACACTGGGCGCAGCTGTATGCGCCAAAACAAAGTCCCCCAACAAACACCACGTGACTCTTTCTCGCCCACTCGTCACTGCAATTGTCGTCCGCTTGTCATTATTGTCAGGAAACATACCATGTAAAGCTATGTGGATTTCTATTAACATCTGTATACAATTTGCTGCGGAAATGATTTAAAGTCGTGTCATGGATTATCAAATTGTGAGCGATGCGTGTTAATCGCATTTTAAGTTTACCATGCCCATCATAGAAGATGCACCGTTTCTGTGATTTTTGTTTTTTTATCGGGACGTGCATGAGTTAATCCATCATTTTGACTCAGTTCCGGAAACCTTTGTGGTATTCTGCTTGGATAACGCTATTCATAGGTATAAATGTTAATCAATATTTCTTTCACAATCGACAGAGTACTAGCCCCAGCTGTGGAAGTATCAACGGAACTGATCTCTTCAAAGTGACGATGTCCCAGGGACAATCCCTATTTCTGATTCTCGACTCTGCTGATGTTTGGACCGTAAAACTGATGAGGTGACCGTGGATTACGCACCTCAGACAAGGAATTTTGCTTGAAAAGTGCATACAACTGTTAACGACAACTGGCTGTTGTGGATGTGACATGACACATCATACACATGGATGGAAAACTGGAGCAAGTTTTCATCGATTCTTGTTTCGGACGTATTGGATTTTATCATATAAAACTAACGAGTCTCCCTAAAGTGGAGGCCCGTTATTTTTTACGTACAAACGTGACATTCGTGTGAATTCCATTCATGGCAATGCCCGGTGGAACTAGAGTTTGTATTAGTATATTTCTTATTACATTGTTAACGGTGTGCAAAACACGTGCGTGCCCGTCCGTATGTCAGTGTGCCAATACAAAAGCCGACTGTTCCAGCAGAAATTTGACAACAGTACCGACCGGATGGCCACAGGGTGTTGCAAATATAGACCTATCCAATAATTCCATCAAGCAAATTAACAACCGCTCCTTTCAGGGCTTTCTTTCCAGTCTACGAAGGCTGGACCTCAGTCGCAACAAACTAAGGACAATTCCTGGCCAATCATTTATATATTTGTCAGCACTTAAATATGTCACCATTGACAGAAATGAACTTGTTGTGCTTCCTGATAATGTGTTTAAGGGGCTTGACCTCATAGAGTTGTCTTTCAGTCATAACAATCGCTTACGCGAGGTATCTCCTCTTGTTTTTGGAGGATCCAGAATCCGGACGCTGAAGATGGACGGCTGCAATATGACGTCACTTCCTGTGGATTTATTCCAGCCATTACGAGGAAGTTTATCCCGGTTGTATTTGTCTCATAATCAGATAGCTTTGGATTTACCATTTTCTGTTTTTCAAGGTATTAAGCTCGAAACGTTAACTTTGAACCACAATGGGATTAGACAAACATCTTTCTTGAGAAACACAGGAGCAACTGAAGTATACTTAAATGTGAATCCTTTAAATTTTTCCACCTTTGAAGACATGACTTACTCCAATATCCAGAGTTTGCACTTCGCAAATGCGGGTTTCACGAAATTAGCCATACCTCGATCCGCAGATCGGATACAAGCATTGGATGTTAGCAGTAATCGTATCAGCAGTGTAAAATGGGAATCGCTTCGGAATTTAAAAAATCTTGTTACCTTGAACATGAAAAATAATTCGCTATGGGTGTTCCCGCATTCTGTTGGTACCTTGTTGCCCGCTTTGAAAATTTTAATTTTAGACCAAAACAGAATCACTGGTATTGGATTTGAATCATTACAGCTCGGGAATATCACACATTTGGATCTTCGTAATAATAAGATACAAACCATTGAACAGAAGTTGAAGTATGTTCTACGAAAACTAAGATTGCTCTACCTGCAAGATAACCCTTTCCATTGTAACTGTGAGATGAGGTGGTTCTATTGGTGGATCAAAACTTTGCGTTACGGAGACACCAAAGTGTTCCTTAATTATTGCCACAGTCCCAAAATGGCACCCCTCTTGGACCTCAGAGATTCAGACTTCGCGTGCAGAAAACCCAAAATTGTCGGTAGATCAGCAGATCGTAAAGTCAAGCTAGGTACTGCGGTAACTATCGTGGTGAGCGTTGAAGGTGATCCGACACCGGCAATTCTCTGCACCCTCCCTGAGGGGGGTGCGATCTCAACGGGGCCACCTCTGAATATGACAAACAACAGGAATTCAATTACGTGGGGAGTTCAACAATTCAGTTGCTCTCAAGTTGGGGTTTATAACTGCACTGCTTCCAATTTAGTGGGAAACAGCACAGTTAATATTGACATCAAAGTGACCCCTGCCGATGCTTGTGGCTCTGGGGGGAAAGTGAATGTTACCACAAAGCCAAAGACCTCGAGGGTGAACGTGTCGGCAGGTAAAGCTGCAGCCATTATCACTTCAGTAATTGCAGTGACGGTTCTGCTTGTGATCATTGTTATAGTTGTTTTGCACTGGCAAGGAAAGTACCAGAATGATTACCGGCTGCGACAGAAAAAGAAGGACATAAGAGGCAATGACGAAAACCCACAAACCTACAGAGAAAATACAGCCAGTCATCTGTAGTGGCAAGTGTGTTTTTTTTTTTTTTTTTTTTTTTTTTCGCTCTATGACTTTTAGCAATGGTCTGTCTCTGCTGCCACTCAAATTAATCGATGGAAATAATCTTGAAATACCTCTAGGTCCGTTAGATGGCGCTATTCCCCCAGTTGCCATTCAGGTCTGACAAATTGAAAGCGCTGGTGCATGTATAGGCCAGACACAGTTTACGTCATTGGTACCTTTCACGTCAATAGACGTCAATGAAAAATTGATCGAGTTTCATGCTGACCATGAAACGTACATTTTGAGATGCTAAAAACTTCCTTCATGACTACGATTTCCAAATAGTTTAATTCCTGAATGATTATTTGCCAGGTGCAAAGAATATCAAATGAGGATGAATGAAGTTTCCCTGCAAATTGATGACAGTGTGAGTTGATGCCTGAAATGTTACGTGATGTACATATAGTAATAACGATGTATATACTATTTTTAAAAAAATATGGGTACACTTATTGAGATTTTTTTCCAAAATACGAGTTAAAGCTTAAAAAGGGGGTTTCTTCAAAGAAAAAAAATCTGTCGGATGTTCAATTACAGCATATACAAAGCACAGAACTGAAGATCATTTCAGTTGCATTATTTCCAGGATACTGCCTGGTCATTTTATAAAAACTAATACACCTTATTAATAGAACAAATACCAATGAGTAAGCGCACAGTCCGAATGGGTAAAAATAATTCGGAGTAATTTAGAAACAGAACGCTAATTGTTCAACAGAAGCACTCAAGGCAGCATTTCCCTGTGTTATAGACAGACCGTTTGTGTCTGTGAGTCACAAGTCATAACACCGCACCACGTTTGTTTTATAAATTATTTTACGACGATTTATGCAACGGATGTTTCATGACAATATTTAATTGAGTTTTTATTACCCCCAAGTACTAATAACTCCATTCATCATGTTGAAGAGAAACATTGGAATGAAAAATTTGACATATAAATTGTCAATAATTACGTCTTTAATAGAGCAACCTTTGCCATTTTATTCTATAACCACGTGTGGCATGGTATTCAGTTCTTCGACACATAACGTTTTGTCATATTTTAGGACTCTACCTTTCCACAAGTGACTGTTTTCGACAACAACCAGCTTAAGAGCTCTCCAGAGTACCTTTTTTATGCAAAGGTAGCTGAAGTACATATATCTGGGTTGTTGTAGACATGTGCTGGTGAGTGATGCAAAAGTAAATGTCTGTTCTGGATTGACTGTTAAAACACAGTGGGCCTGAAAAGTTGTGTTTCGTGCTATTTTTGTTATTCTTTTGTCAAATAACCTATATATATATATATATATATATATATATATATATATATATATATATATATATATATATATATATATATATATGTATATATATGTATATGTATATATATATGTATATTTATATACATATATATATATATGTATATATATATATACATACTTCAACTACCTTTGCATCAATAAAAAGTACTTAACAGAGCTCTAACGTCGGTGTTTTTTTTCAGATTCAGTAACTTGTCAATAGAGTCTTTAAATTGAAATTGTGTTTTCCTTGTCAATAATTACGTCTTTAATAGACGTATGATTAGACCTGATTGTTTCTGACTAACGGCCCCAATAATGGTCAAAGGCCCAAATGTCTGCTAATCAGGCTAGCAGAATTTTCCCGTAAGTCCAAAACTCTGCTAAACAGGCAAGCAATGTTTTCCCGTGACTTCATGCATTTAGTAGGATACACAGATTGATCAAACAGAACACTTTGCGTGTTCATTTAATAATTGTCCCTCTGTTCACTTACAGTGTTGCTACGTTTGACGTCACACTGAATGTGTCGCGGTTGAGAGTGTGGTTCCGCTTGACATCGACAAATCGCTCCGCACCATTGTGGTAACTCTACTCTCAAAGAGACACTTGACTAGGTGCTCAAAATGGCGGATCAGTAGTGTCCCATTTGCAACAATGATGGCAATACATTAATGGGTTTTTTTTGGGGGGGGGGGGAAATATGTATACAGGGAACTGGTCAGCCTTACAGGGAACTGACATCCCTGCAATTGCAGGCCCGCAACATCTGCAATGCATGTTCATATACTTGAATCCCTCCTCTGTCACACTGTTCATGACAGGACGATAACTTTTCTTCTTCTCTTTCTCATACCACAGTATATAACCTTTCTCTTTACCATTTTGCTGCTATCGTCTTTCTTTCTTTCTTTCTTTTTTGTTTTGTTTTTGTTTTTTTTTTTTTTTTTTGTTTTTTTTTTTTTTGTTTTTTTTTTTTTGTTTTTGTTTTTGGTTTTTTTTGGGGGGGGGGTTTTTGTTTGTTTTTGTTTTTGTTTTTGTTTTTGTTTTTTTGTTGTTGGTTTTTTTGTGGTTTTTTTTGTTAGATTATTGTGGAATTATCTTTCGTGGGTGCAACATGTGGAGACATCGCTAGACATGAGCCTGAACTGTTGCGAATTAAAAAGGATGCATGAATTGTATCACGTGGAAATGTCGTCACATATGTCACTGGAATTCCCTCTGTATGTTGCTATGTGGATACTGGTGTAAGGGATAAAGTGATTAATAGAGAGTTTTCCTTATTTAGAACCGAAAATAAAGAAATTCTATTGGTTGTTCGTGTCTTCTTATTCTGACAGTGACCAATCAAATCTCTATTAACGAACAATTGATAATGAACATAATGTAAAGGTGAGACGCCTGCCGATTTAAAACAAATCGTGCTTAAAGCAAAACAAATTGGGTGGTTTAAGATATAGTGTACGGGAGCACAGGTGACATACACAAGCAGAATATTGACCTTAAATGTGCAGACGATTATTGCTGATGGCAATTTGGTGTATGATTGTTCATGTAAGAGCCGCTCGCTGTCACAAAATACCCAAGCTCAAATTTGCACCGAATCAACTTGAACAAATTTATACATATTATATATATATATATATATATATATATATATATATATATATATATATATATACAATGTGTGGGTGCAGATATTAGTGGGGGTTGGATGGTCACGTAACAATGGTTTGGTTTGTCTTATTTTGGGACGGTATTCAACGAACACCCATTGCCTTTTCTTTATTATTATCTGCATTTAATCTGAAATGTTAGTTACCGAATCAACAATTTATAATAGAAGTTAACTCAAAGCCCAATAATAATCAACCCCTGATGCCGACTCGTCTATTCTTACATAAAGAAGTTTTTTTTCTCCTTTTAGCTGGAGTTTTGTGGCAATGTTATTCCATATTATTGCATCCATAAATGCAAAACTGAGACATACATCCACCCACCCACCCACCCACCCCCAAAATAAGAGTGTTTTTTCCGGTAAAATTAAAACAGTTAAATGTGTGATCAATGTCTAGTTTCAATTTTGTTTGAATTTCACGCTATCTGGTTTGACAAGGTATATATATATATATATATATCTTCAACCCTGTTCTACTGTAATAATCCGCTCCATCTGATACGGATCCAACAATATGGATTTTTTTAAATATATATCTTGGCCTGTTCAAAATCCTCCATGATTTAGTAGACGTTAAGGCAACAATGGGCTATCACTGCATTTCACAGGGCAAAGGCCCCACTTGGCACAGGTCTTCTAACCCTTCTGTCCTTTTTTATGCAGGACCATGCACCTTGTAACCCAGTTGTGGATAACACTGTTAAATACTGTTTACAGTTTTGGGTTTTTTTTATCAAATATATCTGCATAGGTCTCAAAACGAGATACCTTAGTTCAAATCAGTTACGGACTATATGTTGGGAGTCAGTATTTGTAGATATTCTTGATAGGCATTTTGACAAAGCAGCCATTTGTGATGATTCTTTTTCCAGCTGAAATGCCGTAACAGGACTGTGATGTGAGATGCTGTAACATGAATGTGATGTCATACCAGCAGGATATAGTTGACCTTAAATTTAATATGAAATATATGCCCCAATCTAAGCATACAATGCCAGTTCCAATCTTGATTTTATTATGTTCCAGTGTATTCACGGAAAAATAAACTTTGTTTGATACTGATTTGTGTTTAATATGATGTAATATCACCTGTTCCATGTTTCATTTATGATATAAAAGATAGTTGTGCAACATGTGGTCAGTATTCATGGATTTATTTCATCTAGCTTTTCTCTGACTTTTAAACCACAAATCACCCCCATGCCATCATGCAGGTTCTCTATGAGTAAAGTGCAGATATTCTTTTGTCTTGCACTGTGAACAATTTTTATCACCGATGCAGTGCCAAAACAGGGTAACCCCCTCCAAATTAGTAAAAATTGTTGTATAATAAATATCTCTAGCTAATACATGTCTGAAGTAGTGCACTCTGAGCAGCAAAATTAACATTAGACTCTGGCTACATTTTCAATTGTGTTTAAAAAAATTAAGTATATTATTATCAGTGGGGCATGATACCTGACGAAAAGAAAATGTACAGCGGCCATCTTTGTTTTTACGGGTAAAATGGTTGCCATTTGTCAAAATTTTCCCGCCCAGAAATGGATTCCTGAGCTTCGAATTAGCCAGTTGCGACTATTTACACATTCTCTTCTGTACCGAAGCTAAAAGCTTATGCACTACTTTCTTTCAGGTGATACTAAGCATTATGTATGATAATAGGGGAGATCTGGGTTAGTTCTAAATTCGCCTAAAGGTGGTGCCGCCCATCCTGTTCATGGTTGACCGCCCACATCTTGTGGCCACTTTCCATGACCCTCACTTTTCTGCATAGATTAACATGGGGAATTATCATATATAAATTTGACCCCTCTATATGCTGTCAAATAAGCAGTAAACTTTCATTTTATCACACCTGGGTGTATTTGAAAGATAATAATATGCACTTCAGGTAGATTAGAAGATGTTAATTCCAAAAATCGTTCTCATATGCAGGGTGAAACTTTCAGGTTCTCTGTAATGTAATGGGCTTTGCTGACCCAACTGACCTCAAATGGCATGGGTTGCTAGGTGTCACAAACATGCACCATGGGAACAAAAGGCTGTGTGTCAAGAAATTAAACCAACCCAGATCACCCCTATTAGAGGACTATGAGCACTATTTATGACATTCTATCACCAATGCAATGCCAGACTTCAGTCCCTCACCCCCCAAAGTAGTAGGAATTGTTGTACAATACACGTTTCTAGCTCATACATGTCTAAAGAGATGCACTCTGCCTGGAAAAAGAAAAAAATCCAGGGACCATCTTAGTTATGAAGGTCAAAATGGCCACCAATTGTCAAATTAACCCGAAAAATATATTCTTGGCCCTCAAACTAACCAGTTGCGACTATTCACACATTTCCTGCTGTTTTTTTTGTTAACACGTTATGTACTTCTTTCTTTGAGTTGCTAATTAACATAATATATGCTAATTGGAAGAGTATGTCTATAGAAACAAAGTGTCTCTTTGGATTTTTTTTCGTTCTAAGGAACACCTGTGCCAGTTGGGACCTTAGCACAATAAAATGCAGTGTACACTCTCTTAGCACGTTCACTAATCCTCTCTAAAAAAAAGGGGGGGGGGATAAAACCATGCATCAGGTTGCATGTACTTCAAGTTACCGTAACGTTGACATCCGCGGCCAAACTATAGTTTCATGTATAGAACTGGATCGTAATTAAAGTCTTTAGAAATAAGGTTTGGAATTGCGTATGCTTTGAATTAAAAATGATGCAGAATCAGATTTGATAGTTGGGTCCAATCTTTTATTGGTTTCGTTTTTTACAATTCGTCTAAAGCACTTTTCTGCACACTCACACAACCAAAAACAGTAAGCTATGACCTCTGACCCCAGCTGTGGATCAGAGGCAAATAACTAACCTCTGACCCGGGCTGTAGGTCAAAGATATCTTTTATAAGCCATGACCTCTGACCCCAGCTGAGAGTTCATCCTGTAGCATTTTTAAAGCAGGTCTTTGGGGGAGGAAACAATAAAAGAAAATAGTGTTACTGTTTGCCATTACATATCTAAAGTGGTCCCTACAAGAATTGTCTTCCACAAAGACAATATGAGACCACACTCCACCACGTACACTGAGGCCAAAGGTCACTGAGGTTAATGTAAGTTCAAAGGTCACGCTTCAAATGGTGAACATATTTCACACAATATGTTATTCGGTGTACAAAATCCCTTACCACACTTAAGTTACTTCCACACATGATTTGTTTGTTTCTCCTTAAAAATGAGGACCTTTCCTTGAAAGGAATAGTTTAACTAGAGCTAGAGAATTTTTCATAAGCAGGTCCAGGATCATTCTGCTTACAACAGGGTTCTTTTCATATGTACAATCACCTGCTGTTTGACTTCATATCCATTGCATGCTTGCGAGAAAACGATGATACGAGATCTCGTTGTGGCGAGATGTGAGATCCAAGTGCCAGTTTCAATATTTACATGCAAGTTTTGGGTCAGTCACCCATCATGTCTTTGTGTAACTCACATATTCAACCTGATGGTTGACACAGCCAATGGACAAAGCATTGACGAAATGCTCGAGATATATATTTCACCTATCCAAACACAAAGTCTTTGTGTGGGGCATAATTTCTGAATTCAAAACGTAAATTCTCCATCCCTGGCATCAGGTTGACATAGTTTTCCGAAACCTATTAACATCGATGATTATTCCTACTCTTAGTGCCTCCCTGGAACAAATGTAAAAAGTGTAAATCAGCATTGCTTTGCACAGCTACATTACTGGAATAAACATACCAAACTCTCAAAACGACATAAACTTTTTTTTTCAAAATCAGCGTATATTTAGGTTGCTGTTTTGTATGTGTAACTGGAATAAATAGAAATGTATACCTTTCGTGAATAAAACCGATAGGAAAAGACAGATATATTCCTTTATCGTTTGATTCACTGCTGAATTGTTGTCATATATTGATTTGAATTTATTCCTAACTTTATTCCTTTGTTTAAATGGTTGAGGTAAGCACAGAAGGTATATTATCAGAGGATGACGATCATACATGAGTAAGAATCAAGTGCTCTCAGCACATCTATTCTTTACTATTGTTGACACATTAAAGAGAAATTTAGTAGCTTTGAGGCATTTAAGTTCCTATCGTTAGATAAGTCACCAATAAATTTATGTCATCCAATTTTTGATGAGTCTATCTGATAATACATGCCTTAGATACCAATGAAACAATCGCTTTCATATTTCCCAACTCTGGGACTGACCAACACAACTGTACCAGACCATGGATCTCACCGATACCCACCTGTGTTAAACATTATCTTCTTCCTCCGATGAGCCCCATGCTGGTTGGCCAAAAGTCTCCAGCAGCTTCTCTGATGTCTCCGTTCCCGCCATTCTGCGTCTGATGTATAGCTCCTCGAATCGCCTGAGTTTATCTGTGGCGAAAATGGCGGCCTTTCGCGCTTTGATTAATTGCGACTGCGGCGTCATCCAGCGGTGTTCTAAGCACTCTTCTGTGGTCAAACGGCTCCTATAACAAAGTAGATTTCATTTTCAGGAATGGTCCTTTTTTATTTATTCATTTTTTAATCTGGACATCCAATCAGAACCAGTATTTAAACATAAAATCTCATATGTAATGATTTTCCTCAATATTGATAAGATGTACAGTTGTCCTGGACATATCAAAAGAATGTAACCTGGCATTCTTGTCAACTGTAGTAAGAGGATATTACAGGTGCCAATGTTCCTAATAACTGTAATATCCTGCACATGGACTTCCAAATATAGGAACTGTCACGCTACCTTGACATCTGCAGTTCATTTATAATACAATCTATAATGTGACTGGTGCTCAATATTCATTGTTTAGTTAGTGGTTACAATTTAAAAACAGAACTCTAAGAGTATTTCTATCTGATTTTGAAGACAGTTGCGGTTTAAGCTTTATTGTTCCAATTTTATCCAATTTGAAGAATTTTGAACATATTGATTTTAACGTGCTGCAAAATTTCACCATGGACATACATGTACAGCAGAATCTGTTGGTTAAGATCATTTCAGAAGACCATCCGCAACTAACACCACCTTTCGACAGTTCCAATTTGGTTATTTTATATTATGTTTAAAGCTTCTCTATTAAGGCCTGTGTAGTCAGTTCCATGGGTGGTCTTAATAGAGAGATTTCACTGCATATCAAATGTAAAAGTTGTATCTCAAGTTTGTGCTCGGACACAGAAATGCATTGTAGTCAGCCTGCATTACTACATCTGTACAGAAAGGTGGGTGACTTGAAAAGATTAACAGGAATTTACTTAAAATACGTAAACGCAATACTTTACACTTTGAATCAATGGTGGTATGGATTTTAGATATAAAGTAAGCGGCTTATTCTGCACATATATATGGTGAGATTACAATATCGGCTATTCAAACCTCATTTCCATTTACCAATCTATGCCCTTAAAGTCTGTATTTTTGCGTGACCGCTATGGCAACAGATCCACATGGATTCAATGATAAAATTGTACACTGACTCGACAAGACAGCTTGGAAGTTAATGATATATATATATATATATATATATATATATATATATATATATATATATATTGATAAATCATAGGTGACGTTTGGTCCCGTGAAGTGTCAGTGTTTTCATAAACTTTTTAAATACATGATATATAGGCCTATATTCAGCTAACAATTTAAACTGCTGCCATCATTGAATTTATTTAAAGTGCCTCTAATGACCAAACTTGTCACAAGCAAAAACAGTAACAACTTGGCAGTTCATTCTTTGCATATGTAAACCATCACAGGTCCAAGGGTATCCTTATTTTATATGCAGCGCGTGAAGCAGCATTTTATTCCAGCAAAATATTACTGAAAACATAATGATAATAATTATCCAAATCGAGCAACAAGTACTTGGAATGGCTTGTGATCAAATATTTCCGTGACCTAATTGTCTGAAATTGCCAGCGGTATAACATACCTCCTAATTGTCTGAAATTCCAAACATTACATACTTCCCGAAATGATATTGAGCGTTTTGCAAGGTTGCAACTGTGAAAACTTAACAATTAGTCGCAGGGCCAAACATGTTGATGATTATGACGATGATGATGACGACGACGATGATGATGATGATTTACACGTCGAAACCTACGTCTTTACAGCGAGTAAACATACGAGTTAAATATACGTCACTTTATATCGATGCATTCATTGAACGTGTGGAGCAAGGAACACCGTTTAAAGTTGAGTGTTGATAAAAGTGTTACAGTGTTTAAGTTTGGTACAGAATAAACATTTTTGTTCGAACTCCCTGGAAATTTTTGACACTGAACAAACGGCTTGCACTAAACGTGGAGTCCTCAACAAATCAGTGCATCCATTCCGTGATGAGATATATTTTAACCCTTAAAGTGCTAATTACGGCTACACTCGTTTTCTTATTCCCGTTAAACATATAATGGTTAAGATTCAAATTTCTCATAAAGATACCTTTCATTCAAATACCAAGAAGTCTGGTCTAAAGCAAAAAGTAGTCTTAGTCAACAGCTTTCTTCGGGGCACTTTGCGCATTGCGCGCAAAGTGCCCCGAAGAAAGCTGTTGACTCAGTCTTATATAAGCGCTTTTAGGTTAAAACTTTGTAAATTAAGGTTTGAATCACTACATCCAGTACGGATCAGCAGAAGAGAAGGCATGCGGTCCATGTGTATCCGCCTCATTTCACTGACATGTCATTTAATATCAGCGGTGTACACATTTTAGCATACCCGTGCGATTAGTTTTCAAAGTAGCACCTGTTTCTTTTTTAATTTAACCCAAGCTAACCACAGCAAAAACTGACAGTATTAAGAAGACTTCTTTGGATACACTCTATGATCATTTTGATTATGTGTTTTGCAACAACCCATATTACTATCTTTTTGGGTCACATGTTTAATTTTATATAAAGCATCTTGTATCCCATCCTATGACCACTTTCCTGCCGTAAAAAGCTGCGTTTCTGTTCTTTTATTGATTCCCTTTCGATGGTCTGAATACAGATATTGTAATGTCGTAAAAATTCATTCCAAGCTCCGTTTCCTTGGTTCCGTGTCTCCATCTATCCTTCGCACAAGACGTCCTGGTTTGTCAAAATGTAATTTTCTTCAATCAACAGTTCATGGGGTCCTGTTAGGATTATAGGATTATTGGATATTTCGGCCCTTTTTCAAGGGATTATTGGATTGTTTGTACTGCAATATTTGGATTTTTGGATTTTCTTCTATTTTAAGATTAAAAGATTACTGAAATTTTTAAACATTTTAAGATTTCTTGTAATTTCATCAAAAATTTTTTTTAAAATGCCTGAGTAAAAACTTTTGGATTATTGGATTTTCAGGACCCCGTATCAGGGTTCCATTCATATAGACACCATCAACATCATGGCTAGCCCTGGAATTCAATCAGGACAACTAGTTACCCAAGATTTTGCTTTTCGAATAATTGTAAATACTTTGAAACATTTCGTTCTGCTACAGTCGTAAACTTACTTTGCATTTCGCTTGAGTGTCTGGTAGATGAACTTCATGGCGTATTTGGTGATGTTGTGGTATAGGTCGTGAGCGTCATACCGCACTGTCTTGATGTTACTCGTAGTGTCCTCGTCGGTCTCGCCTCGGAACGGAGACGTGCCGCTCAATCTGTCGCACAGAAAGAAAAGGGACATTAGACCAATACAAACGTAATTCGGTCTTGCGGATCACAATAACCGATGGCCTTTTCTTTCGAAAATTCTTTTAAAAAGTGATTTTTCATAAACAGTATTACCAAAAGGTGATTTTTCTGTGAAATTGATTACCAAAATATTGACTTGAACGTAATTTCTTAAAAAAACACAAACAGTCTGTGATAATGAGCAGGCTTATACCATGAGCGATGAACCGAATTTCGGGATAAACACTCAGGTTTTTTGCCTGCTAAACAGACCAAGCTCTTTATTGTTATGCAGGGAAATACACACTCTTCTTCTTGACATAAGCTACACGAGTATGCCAAAGTGTTAAAACATCTAGTGCCTCAGAATAATATCAAAGAATATTATATGGTCAATTCATTTACTTTCTTAGGAAAATTACCCAGTAAGGATTTTTTTTAAAATAAAGAATGATGTTTAAAAAATGCATCTGAAAGTGTATTATGATAAGGAGCAAATTGCAAGCATCGTATTTAAGAAAAGTCAAATAAAAATGTAACAAGTTAAAAAAAATCTCATGCGAACAAGTATATACTTGGAACACGCACAAGATGAAAGCCAGCACGCCCACGCCCCATATGTCCGCCGCTACTCCCGTGCTCTCACCGCTGACTTTTTCTGGGGCTGAAGCACAACAAATCAAAGGTGATCAGTTTCCGTCGCAGCGAGACACTTTTAACATATTTTGTTCCGTCAGGTTTCTTCTAGACAGTCAGACTTCATCTAGACAATCATTTTTTATTACTTAATAGTCTACTTTTTTTTCATACTTTGAAAACTTTTACGTTTAGTAATTGAACTGCCTATCAAATTAGTTGCACAAATTTTATGTTTAAAAAAAGAAAAAAGAATCGGTCAGCAGTTCAAGATACCAATAAAATAATGTATAACGTTCAGATAACAATTATCCCGCCAGCACAAACATGTCATTAAGGCGTAATTATAACATTACTGAAAATGCAATAAAACGTCAAAATGGCGGCTTTTAAAGCAAGTTTCGTACCGATATGTCATGGTTTTCTGCTTGCAATGTTCAGTAATTTACGTTTCCCTGCTTTTTGTACCCTTACTATTTATAAAAATTCTCTGAAAATGTATATCCTTGGATTTCTGGGCGTTGCTCTTAACACATTGCTCTCTGAAGCGCGCCCTACTTATCATAACCTAATTGCTTGCAATAGATCACAGGTCCCCGAACGTCCAACTCACACAAAATTATTCAAATTTGTCCTTTTTCATTTGCATTCATCAGCATGTCAATTTTCAAAAATGAATTTCATTGAAATGAACATTTCTGTTGTATCTATTTTTTTCCTTCATAAAACCTTATGAGATCAACAGAAAAACAACAACAGTGGTACACGCACTTTAAGACCATGTCAATAATGAGACCGCCCCCGAAATAAGACCATGTCTTTTCAATGTATAAATGTATGTGCCAATAGTTTCAGAATAAGACCACCTTCAAGTAAAGACCTCCTTGGGTGCAACTAGAGGTGTTCTTAATAACGAGGTTCCACTGTATATTCAAGTTGTGTATCAGCAAGGAAGCAGTCTACTCAACTGTACTTTCAGACACTAGAGAACCAAACGCCGAGAAAGGGCCATCCTCGGCGCTTTTTGCCGAGAAATGCCGAGGAAATTTGTACAGAAATCCTTTTCTCGGCATCTGTCGACAATTTGGCGCGAAACGTCGAGTTCTGCTGCAATGCTACTCTCCCTCGGTGTTTCTCGGCAAAAATACCGCGAAACGCCAAGGTACCTTTCTCCCTCATTCTTACCTCCGCCTTTCTCGGCAAAAATGCCGAGGAACGCCGAGGTGCCTTTCACCCTTCTCCTCAACTCGGCATTTATCGGCATTTTCGCCGAGAAATGCCGAGGTAATGTCTACAGTGAAAATTATCTCGGCGTTCCTCGACATGTTTGCCAAGAAATGCCTAGTTAAGGGTTGGAGACTTGAATACCTTGGCCTTTTTCAACATTCTATGAAGAAGATATTCATGAGAAGTATTGGTAGGCATTTTGGGGGTAATGCAAAACAAGACAGACACCATTTATTCGTTGTAGAGCATAAATGAATGTACTTTCCTGTTTATGAGAATCACTGATATCTGCCAGTAAGCGACATTTTGACCAAGTCAATCTGAGAGAAGCAAACCATTCATTCTGATTTATACAGGTACATTTCATACCCCCTAGTATTGATATTTGAATGAGCAAAACCCCAAATAGTGTGATGTTGCCTACACTTAAAAAAGTTCTTGCTAAAGCATGAAAACAGTGGTACCTTTCAATTTAAACTATGATCCCTACTGCCAACAAAATATGGTTTTGGTGTTTCTCGGCATTTTCCCGAGAAACGCCGAGTCGAAAGTAGCATTGCAGCAGAGCTCGGCGTTTCTAAGTAAAATCGCCAAGAGATGCCCAGAAAAGGATTTTTGTACAAATTTCACCGGCATTTCTCGGCAAAAAGTGCCGAGGATGGCCCTTTCCCGGCGTTTTAGCTGTCCTAGTGAGAGAAAACGTGTCATCACTGTTTAACCGTTTGTCTCAATACAAATTACTTAAAATAAACATATAATGTAAATATGAAAAACAAAAAAGTATTTGCCTGCGGTGGAAGTGGAACGTGGTCCTGGAAACGGGACGAACACTTATTGATAACACAATGATAAAATAAACTTTATGAACACAATTTGTCAGCATTGAATAAATGCGTTACACCACTGTACAGTCGATGGACCTGTCTTTGCATTTTTAAAATGATTTGTGTCAATGGCCTGCAGTGAACCCATTATATTAAATTTTGTTTCCGAAAGTTTCGTAGGTCTGCGCTACTGATTTGTTTTCTTTGATAAATGGGCAGTTGAACAGATAATTGAACAGATAATGATGATACACGTATCTTTTGGCTTGCTTTCGAAACCATGTTGTTAGTTTCACAGAATTAATCAATTTCATCAGCATTGTCCATTGCGTACATTTTCTCGTTTTATTTATGCTTGCAAACTCCACTGCTATCTTCCTCTTTTCCATGTGAGTCGGAAACCCAACGGAGACACTTTATTGTATATAAACATTATTGATGCAGTAGTGCCACAACCAGATTGTCATTAAGGTTCCAAATTACAATGTGACTGCGTTCCCAGCAAACCATGCAATTTTCGACTGTTCACAAACACACCAGAAACAGACAAGAAGAATTACACGTACCAGGTTCGTGTTCAAATAGACAGTTGAGGGGAGATAGATATTGTGTCAACGCTACACACGCACACACACACACTATACATATATATATATATATTCATATATCTATATGTATATATATGTATGTATACATATGTATATATATATATATATATATATATATATATATATATATATATATATGTATGTATGTACAGCAAGACACCATTATAATAACACCATGTGTTGCCTGTGTTGTTCAGAGATATCAGTTTTGACAGGAATATCGCCGTTCACATACTCTTTTTCCGATTCTATTTTTCTGATATGACAAATGAATTTAAAACACAAAACGTCGGTGGAAGATTTTTACTGAAAAAAAAAAAACGTGGAGCAAGCTAATTCTGTTTTTGTTCGATTCAGCATGATAAAAAACTTGAGCTATTGTGTTTGTTTACAAGAGAGCTTTGTCCTTGTGTCCATTGTTTTTGCAGTATTTGTATTTAACCCTTTGCCGGTTGTTCACTAACAAACTCGTGCTCATCTGAATTCTAATGATGAGTCGAAATGATTTAAATTCCTCACAAAATACCTTTTATCCAACTATGAGCATGCGTTTTGTGACGCAGTAAAATTGTTATAAGAATTGATCTTAAAAAATGGCAGAATGTGTTGAAACATAATTATAACATCAGAAAAATATTTTATAAATAATGTTAAAAAAATGTATACATCTTGGATATGTTATTTCAAAACATTTTTTAAATGAAAAAAAAATGCTATGCGCCATGTGGGAGCTGAAAACTGTGTACACAGCTGGTGCAGAGCGGCAAAGTGGTGGGTGAGCTCCACATGATGTCAGCTTACTGTTGCACATGGTCGATATATATACTATACAGTACATATATCCCGCAAAGATTAACCAAAGCATGTGAGGTATCAAAAATACAGCTGGACAGGAAATTAAAAATAACACAGTTGAGCACTAAATATCCGATGGATTTTGTAATTGTGAACGGCTTTTAAAATACATCTGGATTGTTAAGTTGTCTTTTGACGAAAATTCCAAATAACAGTTTTCAGGTTGAACGCCCCATGAGATGTGACTGGTGTTTGATATTGATTTCTTAGCCTTTTTCCGGTTAAACCGGACTACAGCGACCGGCAAGTGCAAATGTCGTCTGTTCCAATAATCAACAGCTTTCCTCGACGCTAAGCTGAACACGTACCTTAAACAAGAGGGCTGTGTGAACAACCCATGCTCAGTTTTGAGATTCATCACACTTGTGGTTCTGTGAATTTGGGACAGGATCAAGGTCAACCGTTTGCTGAGTAAGTCTGACCTTTATGGGAGAACACTAACATATGCAACATCAAGGTTCATCATTAAATAATCCAAAAATCAGTGAAGCGTGACCGTTTGAATGAGCTTGGAAGAGACCCACCCAAGGTACATTGCTACCAAGTTTGAATTCAATCTGGTCGATGGTTTCTAAGATGAAGACAAAAATGTGAATTAGCATCAGAATTCACATTGACTTACATGGTACATAGTAATCAATAGGAAAGATGCATTTACCAATAAGTACCCCAATTGAAAAAATCGTTAAAAATCAGGAATTCGCGGCAGTGCCACCTAGTGAACACCTTTGTTTGACCCTTCCAAAAGGAACATATCCAACAAGTTTCAGCTTAATCGGGAGACAGTTCTGGAGAAGAAGACGAAAATAGCCAAAAACACACAAAAATCATAAAAAAAAAAAAAATAGAAAAAAAATGCAGGGCCGCCTGATGAACTCCCCAGGAGTGTTTCTGTATGAAATCAAAGCAATTTTCTGAGCGGTTTCGGAGAAGATTTTTCAAGGTTTGCCCCAAAAAATAAAAAAAAATATATAAAGCCACAGTTTCGGAGAAGAAGTCGAAAATGTGAATTAGCATTAGAATGCCAATCGTTTTGGCATGCATAGTCATCAAAAGGAAACTGCAGTTACCGAAAAGTACCCACATTGAAAAAATCGTTAAAAATCAGGTATGCACAGCAGTGCCAACTAGTAAGCTACTTTGTTTGACCCTTCCACAAGGAACATATCCAACAAGTTTCAGCTCAATCTGAGTGACGGTGTTGGAGAAAAAGTCGAAATAGCAAAAACACACAAAAAAATCATTAAAAAATAACAAAAACTGCAGCGCCACTGGTGAACAAATTAAGAACTAGGAGTCTCTAGTAGTGTTCCTGTGTGATATCAAAGCAACTGGGTGAGCGTTTTCGGAGCAGATTTTTGAAGGTTTGCCCCAAAAAGAACAAAAATTCATAAAAAATCCAAATATCATTGGAGCGTGAAAATTTGAACAACTTGTTTGAGACCCACCCAAGGCACATCCCCACTAAGTTTGATGTGAATCTGGCTGACGGTTTTTGAGAAGTCAAAAAAATGTGAATTGTGGATGACAGACGACGGGCGGACGAGGAAGGACGGACCCTCACAAAAGCTCAGCTGACTGACAAGTCAGCTGAGCTTAAAGCGTTATAATATACAAGGACAGCCATTGATAATATATATATACCCATAAATTCTCGGGTTCCTTCAATCTCCACGACTTCGCCGTCATATGACGTCACCCTTCGAGCACGCCCGAAGTCGATGAGTTTTATGTCCATTCGTCTACGGCTAATCATCATGACGTTGTCAGGCTGCAGATTGAGGTGCACAATGCCGCGATGATGAAGGAATTGGAATGCGTCCAAAACCTGGTACAAACGAAAGAAATGCACTCGTTTTTTTTTTATGTCTGCCAAAGGGTCCAAAAATGATTTATAGTTGTATACATTGCGTGAATATTCACGCAAATGAAGATTTCAGGATCAATGGATGGAGCTTTAAATAATGTAATCGCTTTTAAGGGCACCACAGACCAAGAGGGAACATCCGATAATTCTTGACCTATTACATGTAGCAGAAGCCGTCATGTGATATTCCTAACCAACCGTGCCCTGTTCTGGACCAAATTTGCTAATCTTGGCATTAAGAGACAAAAGGGAGCATGAGAAAAGGGAAAGTGGGTTATGTTTATATAAAACTTTTCTTAGCCTATTTTTCACCATTATACACACTATTTTGTCACAAATGTGTACAATCATATCACAGGTGGGCAAAATAATTACTTGTTTCACAGTACTAGCCACCCCCCCCCCGACCCCCACCACCACTCCCGCCCCCCTCATTTCACACAAACCTGTTTGATTATGCTTGAAACTTGATGTTCACTGTACTTGTTCTTGAGGGATAGAGACCGCGCTACGTTCTCGCCATACAGTTTCTCGAAGATGAGAATCACGTGATCATTCCATAGATAAGCTTCGTGCATGCGCACTATATGCTCCTGACGTAAACCTTTCAGCATTTCATATTCCCGGAGACTTTCTTCGTGCTTCTTTTTGTTATATGGGAATATTTTAACTACTCTCTTCACCTTCTTGCCTTGCTTGGGTCGAGCGTTGCGAACAATCGAAAAGCGCCCCCTTAAGGAAAACAAACATTGCATATTATAACATGGAAAAAGTTGTCTCGCACATCTAGACCTACTCGTGACAGCTTTGTGTATTTTCATCAATTACGAATAATAATAAACAATCTGATCAAGACACAGAAATAGCTCACAGGCCAGTATTTCAGATCTGAAATTATTTGTTCCTTATTTTCTCGTCGCATGCTGAAGAAGCTCTTTTTATACAGATACGTTCATATACAACATGCACGTCTTGCGTCTATTGTCTATAGATTGGTGTTTTTGTTCATTCTTTAGATATATTTGGGTCTGTATGAATTCCTCTTACAAAGAGACAAGAGACAGGCTAAATGAAATATCATAACCCGGCAAATGACGCATGATCATCATGCACAAAGCGGCCTGCAAAAAAATAAGGCAACGGGGCATTATTGTACTGCATGTAATATGTTCGATTATAGAATGAAGTGGAAACCTGAAATGTATCAAGTTTAAAATTTTAAATTAACTGATAGAAATGATCAATATTTATTCTTTGTTTGGGGGTGAATTATCATTTTCTAAATTGAAATTCAAAAGTAAGTCATTGTAGACCACATGGCCTAAACATAAATTGTTACAACTAAATTGAGATACATCTGCATCAATGACGTAGTGCAGTAACGTTATAGACAAAATTAAACACATGTTTGATTGTACGTCACACGTGACGTGGAACAACCACAACGAATATAAACAAACATAGGTTACGTTAAATAAAATTGTACATGCCTGCAGAATGATTTACCATTTTCTTTCTCATTCGGGATCACTATTGGTGGGGAAACTCACTCATGGCCTTCTGTCACTTGTGATTTTTCCAACCAACAGCGATCCCTCTTAAGAAATAAAAGGCAACTCTCTACACTATCGTACTCTAGAATGGTCTTATCAGTATATTCATGATATCTAGCCATTCCATAACTTTAATACCCTGGCTGATATCCTTGCTTTAAGTATTGTTGATTAAAAATCTTGAACGAAATATATGAGGAGACCTGCCTTCAGCGTGGACTTCACTGACAGCACCACCCCCGCGAGTTGGCATCAATTCTTACAGTTCATTAACAACAGGTAATATACAATGTAAGATACTAAAGTATTATTGGTAAGTGATTACTTTTCATAATTTTTAACGTTTGCATAACAATTGAACCCGTTGAATTTTGCGTTATGCAAATGCCAAAAAATATTCAAATGATCAGTCTCAAGTGCTGCCACCTGGAGTTTTAAATTACTCTAAGCCTGCTGTGTTTTAATTGGTTCATACGCCGACACAATGAGCATGTTTTTTATTACGTTACACCTACACAATAGAAAATACGCACCTCCAAACTTCTGATCCAAAGTCAAAATTGGTTTCAGGGTCCACCTCTTGCAGATGGATCTCTCTCTCCCCAAAGCCTCTCCAGTCCGCTTTTTCAAACTCTTTTTCTATATCTACTTCACTGAGATCTTCCAAAGACCCTCGGCGACTGGCCACAGGGCTAGACTCTGGGGACGGACGCCTTTGCGCCTGACGGGACCGCAAGAGAATACGTTTGGTTTCATGGTCGATGTCAATGGTTTCTCCTCCTAAAACACCAGTACACAGTATTGAATATAGTTTCAGTATCTGGAAGTGCAGTTGAGACCCTGGTATTTCCAAATTAACCTTTAAAGTATTTTCACTGCTCAACAAATGTGTTTTGGCAATATAGTGGTATAACCACTTCCAACTCTTTCCTAAACAATTTTGTCTCCTTATAAAATACAATTTGATCTTTCAGATAATATCACGGTTTTTCCCCTCTGGGAGGGTGGTCTTAAAGGCTTTTAATTTCCCGTCAGAAATAAACAGAAACCTTTCTCGTTTGAAAAAAAAACAGCGCTGTAAGAGAAATAGTTTCTTCGTCCTGAGACAATCAAAATATCTCAACTTGGAAAACTGTAATCTATATGGATGGTCCGATGTTTAAGTTGCTTATCGGATATCGTGCCCCTGAATGCTTTAATATTCAAGCTAGGAAATGTCACATGAAAAAACAAATGATTGAAGGCAACTAGACAGTACTATTCTTTTTCTACACTGATTTCACAGAAACTTTAATTATGAAACATTAGAAGATCCTTTCCGTTACGTGAATCCAGCTGGAACATTTGTGTTTTTGCTTCCGTACCTGCTTTTTTGGTGTGGACATCAACAGAGGCGTAGCTGTAGGGGCTTGTCCCAAACTTGTTGATGCCAGACACCCGGAAACGATAGGAAGTGTTGGGCTGCAAGCCTTTGATGAGGGCACATTCGTCTATGGTGTAAGTTGCCGTTGTCCAGCGTTCATCACCTGTGGAAATATGTAATAGGAGAAATTTAACTAAAACATAAAAGTGATACCATCGTCTGATAAGTCTCAGGTTTTGGTTTCAAAGTTTTGAATAATTCTTACTTTTTCTTGTAGATGCAAGATTGTGCGCTCTGAAAACTAAATTCAGGGCATTTCGATTCCCGTCAACAGTGTTTCACATTATGCAAATGACCAAACTTACTCCAATGATCAATATCAACTTCCGATACCTGTGTGGAGTTCTAAATAACTGATTACCCATTATCGCTCAATAAGCCTTCAATGGGCCTGTCGGTACCATCTGAAGCAACGTCCATATTCGATTCCACAAATTAATGTTCGTTGTGTAATTATTAAAAATTGAAACCATAATGGTTATAAACCTACACCTTTAATGCAGCCGCTACAATGCAAAATAAAAACACTGAATATATTCTATTTAATTAATATTAATTTAAATTAAAATAAATCTTATATTTAAAATTTTGACGACAATGTGGCAAACCACATTTTTTTTCTCCTCTATTTGTATTTTTGTAATGTACGTAGGCGGTGGCTAACCATATTTGACGTACCTTCGTGGAAAAATTTGCACTGAATCATTTATATTTTCAAGAATTGGACTGAGAAAGATCAATTTCTTGTTCCCCAATCCTGCTTTGTTTGAAACGAAATGCGTTCAAACCTTATTTCCGCTCACTGTTGAAAATTTCGATGTGCTTGGCTAAATAGTTTGCTCCATACCCCCAAAATACGTGTAAACTACCAAACTTGAATATGATTGGCTTACCAGGCCTATGCCAGTCCACCTTGTATGCCAGCACGTAACTGTTCCCATCATTCTCTGGCTCCTCCCAGATCATGAAGGCTTCTGTATCCGATACTTTAGTCACGTGGGGTCTGCCAGGACGACTAGGGTTATCTGGATTTGGAGAAAAACTTAGCTAATAATATTTCAAGTTTAATCAGCAACCATTTCAAATAGATCATTTGCTTATGCGAGTCGGCATGGAAGTTAAATTGTTAATTTAAACATGAAGCAAGAATTTTTCACCAGGTATCTTTAAAACAGAGATATAATTTTTAGAATCTTTTGTTTCAGGTTTTATTTTTCTGTTAATGTGAGCTCATCTCCAGTTTGAATTCACAGCGAATGTCCTACAAAAATCAGGAGACTAGTGGTATCTTGGGGTTTCATTCGCGAGTCTGGAATTTTTTGTCAAGCTGAATTTCATTCCAATGCAAAACCGTTCTTATTGTGTCACTCTACGCGCCATTCAGATACTTGAGAAATCTCTGTATCGCATTTATTCAAAACACGACCCTCGAAATTGCACACGTGGATGGTGTCTGAATCTTTTCACAGGATTCTTTTTACCTATCACATGCGAGTCCTCATATGTTTACATTAAAACTTTCCATCTGAAGCTATAAGTCTAAAAGTATGATTCCCCCCCCCCCCCCCCCCGACATGCCTTACAGGTTTCTAATGTTCCCTGCCGAACAGATCAATCTGCCTTTTCTCCACTGGACACGGAGCTTAGTCTGCTTTAATAGCAGGTATTCATATTAACTGAGATCCTGTGCTGCCACCTAGGCTGCAGCAAGGAACTTGACAGGAAGGAGGGCAGATTCATGAAGTAAGCATGGCTAAATATGGTGCTATGATAAAAGTAACAACTCCACAAAACAAAAGGCCCAAGAAAAATCGTTCACTAAGTTTTAAAACATAAAAGATGCCCAACACATGTAGAAAATTTAACCTATTTGGTAAAAAAAAAGTGTTATTTCTGGATGGTTAAGTTACATAATTGGTACATGTGCCCTTATAATGGCTGAAGCATAGTTCTGTTGCCTAGCAACTGAGGGGACCCGGGCAGGTCTGCAGCTGATATTGTAAAATATGAATACATCCTATTGGAGACAATTTTTTCTGCCGTAAGTTGTACTTACCTCCGAGCAACATCCTGGCTCTGCATGTTACTTTACCAAGTTTATTTCTGGCAACGCTCTTGAATACCCCGAAATCATTGGGCTTCGTGTTGAGGATGGTTAGCGTGAAGCGACCATCGCCGGAATGTGAAGTTCGTACTCTTCCACCGTCTGTCAGTAATTCGTCGTTTCTGTACCACGAGACCACGGGCGGAGGGTTACCAATCACGTGAACGCGTAAAGAGCAGCTTTCTCCAACATTATAAGCTTTATCTCGGATTTTTTCCTTGAAAATCGGGGGGAAACCTGCAAGTAAATGAAAAGGATCCTTCCCTGCTTATTCTTTCAAAATCAAATTCGTTTAAGAAAGTAAAAGTACGGATGTATCTCACATGAACCTTCGTGGGTTTTAAATTTAAGGCAAAGTTCAGCCAAAAACAGGAACTTGCGTCATTTGTTATATATCTGCTTAAGTTTGTGGGAAAATGTGTCATCTCTTGTACATGTTTTACATTTTTAAATCTCAACCAAACATAACGACCAAATAACTGAAAACTTTTAATATCTAATTGGTCGTCCAATGTACCGTATGGACCTACGAATGCCAATAGGAATAACACCTAAGTCCCAATACAGATAGGTTCAAACATTAGAATCAAGATCTAAAATCATCTAATCAAATCTAGGCTCCTCTGATAATTAACATCTTAAAATGAAACTCTCTCAGCAGTTTTTGATAAATTTGTTTTCACATACGGTATGGATTTTCAAAACAGAAAGGATTGTTGATAAAAAACACACCAAAATATTAGTCAATTTGCAGCTTTGTCCCTGGGTGTCAGGAAAATGGGGAAAATTGGGCAGAATCGCCTATTAACCATTTCATACTCATTCTGATAGATCGAGACACAACAAAATTATGTTCGTAAAATAATTGCTTAAATATTGCTGAATGTACTATTTTCACGTCTCACTATTCTAGTATAACTTTTATTCAAAAGCTTAATTTTTTGTATAAAACGGTTCTCAGGACTCAGTTTGGGATGAATACAGGTTTGCCATGTTTATGACCGATATTGCAAATATAGCTGACTCGGGATAGAAGCCACTGTCATTACTTTCACCTTATGTTAATTCTGAGACGGATTTTTCCCGTACTAGAAGAAAAATTTCGAAGCTAATTACAGCGATTTATTTGGCAGTTTAACGTACAAATTTCTCTCTAAAAACGAATATTTTTCCCTACTTTTAACGCCGTACTGTCCGTTTGGAGACCTCTTATTTGTATCATAAGAAAAACATATTGGTCCGTTCCCACTTTCTTGCCGTTGTTCAATTGACACCCAAAATCAAAACCGCAACAGGGACTACTGATAGGTTTTTAACGGTCTCGTGCCTCCAAAAGAAAACGCTAATATATTCTCCACTTCGATTCGAGGAGTGTGGGCATACAAGTATGGTACCATTATGAATTAGATACATAATATGTCGTATCAATGTGATAAATTATGACCAAATCACTCAGGCAAGTTGAAAGAGTTGTCCATTGAACTTCTCCCCACAGAACGGTGATCCAATCCCACAGTTTTCGCTCTGTCATGTTATGATTCTTTTATCCACTATACAATTGAATGATTCAAAAGCCAACCACCCACTAAAAATTCAAACCTAGAAGGCCTCTCTCGGGCGCATTTATAGCTGAAGAAACAGAATAAATACCAGTCGCTATTTTTTGTCGATATCTACGGATTTATCAAAATGGTCGTCAAAGGCGTTATTTTGAAAAAGCACGCGTACATGTTAATCTACAGAGTTCACCATCCAGAAAAGCCGTACTTGTTCCTGATTACAGATGGACTATACACTTATTATTTTGCTAATTTATGTGGTATTAGTACATACGATGCATACACAATATTCCTTTGTGGAATTTACCTTTCTTCATCAGAGAAAAGTGGGTTTTTTTATATCATGATGAACATTTAGTGATATATTAAATATGGATGGTGATATTATACCACATCCTTAAACGACCTGTCCGGATTTCTGAGCTGCAAAATACATGTGTGCCTCTAATCGATGACAAAATTACATACCTGTTCCTGTAGATTGTTCTCTTTTACTTTTGGAACGAAATTTATTAATTTATTTATAATTTTATATTTCACACGATGAAATTATTATAATCAGAGACCTATACATTGTTGGCATTAATTACACGCACGAGCCTCTCATGTTTGTAAACTGCCAGTTGGGCCCATGTCTTTTTGTGGTTCATGTACAATGACCATCCTTCCCTTCATACGAGCAGTTGATAGAGATGTCCACAAAACTAAGGCGATGCTTATCAACCAGTTTCATTCATTCATTCATTTAATATATAGGCTACTGTACATGAACTTTTCACGAGTATAGATTTTTGGGACTTTGCCTTTTGGGTCTGTAGTTTAATCATACTATTTTGGACACAGTTCCCATCAAGCCCGCTTTAAAACATTTGTGTTTTTATTTGCATGGATTTTCTGCCATGAGCGAAATAAAACGCACATAAAAACGCAGAGAAGTTAGGTGACGCTACGGTGTTACGTGCAACCAGCCAAATGGCAGTATATCCTGCGACAGTCAAATTGTTGCACAACAGGCACGCAATTCAGACCTTTCAAGTCTTACTCATTGAGCGTGTGTCTCACGCATTCCAGTGTCATGTCTCGCTCTTACGCGAAGACATAAAATTCTCACGCATTTAAACATATTTGTTCCCTCCCACATTCCCAAGACACTTCTTTGCTTACAGAACACGCTAGTCTAGCATTTGGATCACTGATGGTATTTTTGGCCCCGTAATATGAATTCAGGACCATTGAAAATGTGAAATAATGGCCCTAAAATGCATCAGGTTGCACCATTGTACTCCACAATTTTCAAACTTTTTCGGAGAGGCATGCCCCCTGACCCCCTCTAGCAATCAAATCTCACTCTTTGCAGTTTTCCCAGCTTGAGAGCTCTGAAGCACTGCCTTTTCTTTTTTTCCTTGACATCAGCATTTTGTGTCAAATTAAACGCAAGTGACCCTGACTGTCCGGATCAAGCAGGACAAGACAATACAGTTGATGACAAGTCATTTTCAGTGCCGGAGGAGGACGCGCGGACAGTGACAAATTGACTTGCGTTCAAAGAACTCCCTCTGGGACAAAATAATTACAGGTGGACAGAGACCTGTCAGGGGAAGAATAACCAGTCGCCGATTGAATGTTGGTGTGCGTGCTCTGCCTGCAAAACGACTGATTACGAGGCGCGTAATATTTACTGTATCTCCATAAATAAGAAAGAAAACGGGCTTGGAATTGCAAGTGGGTATTTTCCATTTTTGGCCATTCCTCCGGGATACCAATCATTCTGCACAGGGCCGCACTATACGGGTAGAAAATAATTATAGATATGCAGTCAGGCCAATCTACATTATGCTGTACCAATGATGTGGTTCCGAGGTGATTAACAGACTTAAAATCCATCGTAAACATTCACGAAATTTTGCAATGGCAATTGATTCAAAGTTGAAACTTTCATTTGATAAAAATGTGAACGTCCACTGCAACTCGTCATTCGTGGAAAATAATGATGAATTAAGACAGGGCAATCTGTGACGTCACAAATGTATTTTAATTTGTATTTTTACTGCAGAAACATGTACCTTTTCTTGTTCAAATATTGTCAGTCATGCCAACACACGGACAGGTTGTCCAGCAGTCTGCAGTGTGACAATGTAGACGCATAGGTTTCCAAATGATAACAGAGAACAAGTCAACAACGAAAGAAACACTTCTGTGTCCATGTTTATTTTGTGGCGGTAGCAACCTTCATCTTTTTTCATAAAGTAGGCCTATACACTGCTTAGCCTTACCCACCGACGCAGACCTTGCGGTAGACTTGTGTGCAGTTTCTTTACATGGCCAAAAATGCCTGCCAGCACAATAGCTGCTAAATGAGATGGTACCTAATTGGTACACCAGGTATCGCATAGTAGCTTTTTGTCAATACGCATGTGCCAGTTGCCAAGCGATGAACTGCCTGGGGTCACGCTAAATGCGGCTCAATATAGGTCAGGTCTCCATCCACGGGTATTTCTCATATTTCCCATTTTTTCTCGTATCTGAAGTACAGCCAGGCACCTTACAATTATGTACTGGCATATTGATATCAGGGTCCACGCATAACTCACAGAAATAAACAAGTTCAAACCTCCACTGTAATTTCGCCGTGTTAAGGTTTCACGCCAGTAATTCAACCTGTGGAAACACAGACGAACAGAGCTAACGCCTTCTAGTTCGCTCAATGGATTACAAACATGTATGTTTTATACACCAAAATGTTCCCAAGAAGTTTTTACATCAAATAAACACCAGAAAACATGGGCATGAATGGGAAATTTTTCAGCAAATTGCCATGGCAACCAGCTCTGCGTAGTACGACTTGCAATATCATTGCGCGCACACAGTGTTGACTCCAGCTGAATCACTGTGTATACTGGTGCCAGTGTACATACCTTTATAATATTCATGTCAGCTCAAAGTATACATTGTTTTCCACTATCAAGCCAAAATCTGCCTTTCTGGTAGCAAACGTTTTTAATATACAGCCCCTTGCATCCCTAGGCCTGATATTTTATTGGCACTCTCCAATCATGTTACCTCAGCACAGGCATAATTACCCCCGTAGAAGCTTAACCCTATGAGGACAATATGGCACTCTAGAAAAGTGACCCCAGTAGACTGTTCTCGCTTCCACGAAGCTGCGAGAATAGGACAGTCAGCACCGCGCAGCGGCAAAAAAAGGTACCATCTCAATTAGCATCTGTTCAACAGCCCTGACAGAGTCTCGGCAGTAAGTAAAACAAAGACTTACTCACACCTTCATGCTTAACCCTTGCCAGACCCCCCCCCCCCCCGAAACCTGGATGTGGTGGGCGATTTGGTCGCACGAGTTTTTCAGTGCGCTTTGGGGTATTTTACCGTACAACGGCCAAAAGCAACTTCATGAGGACAATTCCCTTAAGCCATAACACACGGCCGATACCTTCAATTAATTATTTTATGGATATCCACAAGGGATGTTCTTGATATCAAAAATCATTTATGGATATCCTAAAATGAATAATAGTATTGATATCAAACATTCTTTCGTTGATATCAATAAACTATTTTTATATATAAAATATCATTCATTTATACATCCCTAAATTGCTTCTTGATCCAAAATTGGTTTGTCTCCCCCTGAATTTTTGATATCCATAATTGATTCATGGATATTCAGAAATCATTTTTCGATAAATGACTTCTTGATTTCCAAAATTCATGGCTAAATGTTGTTCTTTGAAATAAGTTATGCTCCCTGTACAATTGTGAGAGCTGATTGGTTTGACCAGTTAGAAAATTTATTACCAATATATCGTTACTCAATTCGCCCCCACAAAAAGGAAAGAAATTAAATACTACATGTTTGTATCCCAAAATTAACTGCGTTGAACCAGTCTTATGGTGAGATCTGTCCCCTCGAGGACTGTGGCAGGAACAGAAGTATCATTCAGACCGGTCATGTTTCATCAGCGTTCATAAACTCTTTCTCGGATAGCCTTGCACATGCGTATATGGTGTGAACGTGACTTCCAGTGCACAGGATGCTGGAATGCTAAGAGGAGAAGCTGTTGAATTGCCCATCTAAAACGTTGCTACATTTTGGAAGTGGACTGTAGCTCATCTGAGAGCATACCAACAGCATAGAAATATAATATTAAATTATTTTAATATATATGCTCTCAAATGGTTAACTTTTCTGACCGATTGTTTACCTTTGAAGTAAACAAAAATAGCGACGGAACTTTCCAGAAGTTAGCATGGAATAGATAGGAAATGCGAGCCCTGAACGCATGGTGTCTCTACCAGTGCCCATTCTTCCCTGGGAGCAGATACGGGCGAACTCGTCAAAGTTGGCGTCCACTCAATAGGTTATGGACACCAACACTGCACAAAAGGGACCATTCATTATCGCAACGCTCAATTTCATATATAATAATTATTTTTATATGAATTGATTTTTAGAAATCACAATTGCTTTTTAATGTCTAAATTTTACGGAAACCTATAAGAACCACAAAATATTTAAATCTCAAAATTTAGATATTTTCTTAAAATTTCGAGTTTTGTTAAGCCACACTTCGACTTAAACAAGACTTATTTTGTCGAAATTTCGACTTTTTATGCCGTCATTTTGACTTTGAAAAATCAAAAACTTTAAGGTAAAAAATCGGCTTTTTAAAGTCGAAATTCTACCTAAAACAATCGAAATTTCGAGATAAAAATCTCGAAATTTCTAAAGTTAGAGTTTTTTGTGGTACTTAAAGGCTTCCGTAAAAAAATAAATAAATATATACATATATATATATATATATATATATATATATATATATATATATATATATATATATATATATATATATATATATATATATATATATATATATATATATATATATATATATTGTAGTGTTTAGGTTGTGGCTAACTTCAATGCACAGGAGGTGAATATATTTTGGATTTAAGAATCTGTTCACTGTGTGGATTAATGATTTTGTCACAGAACAAGAATTTTTTTGTTATTAAATTTATGACATTTATTGTATATGTACCTTTTTGCAGAATAAAATTTATTTTTAAAAAAGTTTGCTTCTGGCACTGAAAATGAATCTTAAGTATCGCTATTAATCTAATCAAGTTTTAATAAAAATTCTTAAATGTGGCATAAAATTTGAAATAGAGCATTTTAAAGAAAGAAAATTAGATTTAGCTTAAATTGTTAAATGAAAGAACACATAACGTTCTCCAAATGCGTATTGTAAATTTTTAAAAAGGGCTTAGTTCAATTTTATTGCTTTTTAACTTTTAACATCCTGTAAAATTTTGACCAAAACCCTTATCCAAAATTTAAAATCAGATTTTGGTGTTAGAAGTGCACTCTTTTATTTCCCATAAGAAGATATTTCCCATTTTTAGGTGTTTGCTGTATTTTGCCGCAAAAACCGGTATTTTTTCAATTAACTACTTAAAATTCAATTAAATTGTTCCAATTAAGCAATTAAAATTCAATTTTTAACACTTTCAAGACTTTTAATAGCTTGACCCAAACGTATCCTTTTAGAAAATATCTAGTTACATGAACTAAATAGGTTTAGTGCATATAAGGGCATGCCACGAAAAAAGCGTGTTTTCTGTGTAAAGTGCTGTAAAAGTGTACCACGCCCTTAAATTAGCATTTTCAAAATGACTACAAGACGCCGTTCCAACTTCTATCCATATGCAATTGACCAGAGCACTTCTTATGAACAATAAAAACAGTTGTAACATTTAAAAATTATGCTAATTAGGGGCATTTAAAACTTTTACATAAAAACTATCTTCAAAACTACAACAGATTGGAAGTAAATGTATCATTCAAAGCTCTCCATTGCGTCACATGAGAAATGAACCATGCTCTATGCATTGTTGTAGGAAAATTAGACCTTTATTAACTGCTGTTCTCCAACCATGTATGTCTTCTCTTTACAGCCTAACATAGAATTTGTGCTATGTATGCAAACTTCTGTAATCTTGTGAGTGTAAAATGTGTTATCAGCACTTTGGGCCAGTCATAGGCAACCTTTATGCTTATATGGCCGACAAATAAACCAGTTCTGATTTCTTAGCCGACAGCAATGTCCTCGTCAAACATTAAAATGTCTATCTATATTAAAAATTGAGATGCCTTTGTTATATTTTAGCTTCCATTTTTGTCTGTTCTGCACAAAATGTATTTATTCACAGGCCATAACTTAACATTAGTCCTGCGAGGACTCCAACGGGGCTTCACAATCATAACAAAAGTGAGGGAAGTTAATCTTCAACTTTCCCGGAAGTGTCCGATTTAAAGCAGACGTCCCTAAAACATATGTGTGTGCATGTGCAGGAAGTTCTTGACCAAATCGATTCCTCACCTGCGGCATCCGAATTGACAGTTCCCCGCGCCCATTTTTTGGCCCCTTAATACCACGCGCGCCCCACCAACAGAGGTAAGATCAGGGACATGTTGTTGTGCTTATTTTCGCGATACGTGTGTTATTTTTTATTTTTTCTTCTTTAGTTCGGGGGGGGGGGGGGGAGGCGAAAACACTACAACAAAACGAATACAATTTGTCGACCTCTCTTTGGTTTCTCGAGTAAAGAATTTCGTGGCATTACACTGTAACAAAGAACTGCACACTAATGAACGAGACCTGACCATAATCTTGTAACAAAATATGTAGAAAACGTTTATTTAAGTTCAAGCAATAATGAGTGCTCTCTCTCTCTCTCTCTCTCTCTCTCTCTCTCTCTCTCTCTCTCTCTCTCTCTCTCTCTCTCTCTCTCTCTCTCTCTCTCTCTCTCTCTCTCTCTTTCTCTCTCTCTCTCTAATGTACAAAATAAACATGAATACGAGTTGAATAGCAGTTAATAAACATTTTCTAAATTGTACAAATTTACAATATTTAACTGTCAAAAATACGTGTTCCTTGCACTGCATAAGAAAATTAACACCGCTAGACATGTCTAGCTCTTCAGCAAAGTAACCATATCATGATACCACCCGAAGTATAGATACCTATCAAGAGGACGTGAATTCTAAAATTGTCAATCTACAGACACAGCCGAAGCACAGGATTGTCTTTGAAAGCACTTTCTCGATACTTTCAAGGACACCAATACTTCATGAAAAAAACCCTACATTTTATAATTATACCAGTCTTGACGAACAATAACGGATGTTTCATAGGTGGCAGCACTGGTTCAGAGGCTGTATTTTCATGATACGTCATTTCCTGTTAACAACCACTGGCCAATAAAGGCAGTCCATGTTGTTTATCTCACAGGTGTATCCACCTGCAGGTATAAGCAACTAGGATACTTATGAACAGTGGCGTGATCTAGAAGTACATGGCCCATTAGTGTATCTGAATTTCAAATCGACGATAAAAGATTTTTAATGGTTGTTAGCAAGCAAAGACACGCACGCTTATTATTCACGAATCTACAATCATGAGAAGCAAACTTGGCTAAAATTTGCTGTATCTGCCAAAGTTTTGCTCATGCGATTTTTATGGAAGAAAAACACAAAAATGCAACTTGCACTTTGACAGTTAGTAAATATCGATCAGTTCATCTTGATATTGGTACACAAAATGGCAGCAATTTTAAAGCTTGATTGGTTCCAGTGCCTATTGATCTGATGGTTTTTGCATACAAAGAAGACAATGTTGTTATTTCTTGCACAGGCCGACAAATTATTGTAATTATTTGTAATCCGTTGAGTACCATTCCTTTTGTAAGATGTAAAATTTATATATGAATATAACCACATCGCGTCATCGTATTCTACTGAAGGAACCCTCTTTCCAAAAAGGAATTATCCAGTAAGAAAGATACTTGCTGATTTGTATCGAGCGAACTGATGGCATCATTCCCCGCAGGTGGTACCTTCAATCAAACAAATCCAGGATGCTAATACAGTTCTTATATTCATCTTGGAATAATGATCATGATCAATCGGAAGACTAGCGCTAATATTGTACCTACGACCATCCCTGACAGAAAACTACCCACGTAGACATGATGCAGATGAAATTTTTCAGTGATGGATATGCTAAGATAACGGTCATGCATAATCTCCCCGTGATGTGCAACTAAAAACTCAAGCGGGTCTGCTATTTCGGGGGCTGCCTTCTCGTATAAATTATATAAGCCTGGTGTGCTTAGCCTTCTGTGGACCGAACTCTTTCTTCTTACGCGGCGAGTCGGCAAGTCGCCTTCTTTGATTTCATCTTTGGCCTCTTGGCTATCATCTACAGTCAAATGATTGGGATCTTCTACGTGTGCCTTAATTTTGTTTGCTTCAGATTTAGCTTGCATAAGTATATCTGTCAACATGGCCATCTTTGGCGTAACTATTTTCTTGAAAGACTTTTTCTCAGCATTTGGTTCAGAAGATGAGTCCGTCGTCGCTTCAGGTTTTAATGAAGCTCCCTTATTGGCCGAGGCCGTGTTTGAGTTGACGTCAACGCCGGAAATGATGTCACCATTCTGCACACGATTACCAGTCGGTACATCATTGTTCCTTTCTTGTAAGACTCCACTGGCTGGTTTCTCAATCTGATCAGTATCTCTGCGGCATTGTAAATTTTCCCCGCCATTTTTCTCGGCACTTCCCTTCGAGGACACAGTGTCTCCATTGCTTGCAGCGCTCATGTCCGTCACCTCCACCACAGGAGGCGGAGCTTCCAGGCCACGTTCCCAATTTTCTTCACAAAAATACAGCATGCATGAAATGCAGGCGACATCGTGTTTGTTTCCACGGGCCCGTCTTTCAAGCACTACACTCTGAACAGAATTTCCATCAATTATACTGCAGTCGTACTCTGATTCCATACAAGTAGTAAAATCTGATTGTGACCTAGTTCGATCAAAGTCGAAAAGATCACTAAAATTTCCATTCAGCATGACTACTTTTTCTCCCTGAACATGCACACAATCTGAACGAGTCTGTGTCGTTTTATTTCCATGCGGATGGGTTTCCCTGGAACATTCATGCATTTTCGTGTTTTTGGAGTTTGTTAGTCCACACACACAACTGCTAACATTGTTATGTTTTGTGCAAACCCTTTCCTGTGGAAAATATAGTTGTTTCATACCACAGCATTGGCACTTAGAACAATTTTGCAAATTGTCGTCCGCATCATGCAATTTAATAACGTCATCATGCCTGCAGAAACCACACCATGCGTGAGCCTCGCTCTGTGGTTTACCTTCTTCGCGGCCTGCACTGTCTACGATAGACTTCAGAGCCCATACTGTTCGCCTGGAAGGCAGAGGCGACTTGGTGGGCAAAGACGGTTCATCCTCTTCCTTGTCAACATCACGGAGATCCCGGCGCTCCTTTAAGATTCTCCCTGTTCTAACTATGGGGCCTTTATCCTTTTTGCCGGTGGCTTTACGATACTGACCCAGCCGAAGTGATAACCCTGTGTCACGACTGGGGATGAGATGGGTTTCGGGGCCTGTCTGGTACGAACTACTCCATTCATACCACGTGTCTTCATCCTCGTATTCTCTACCCCACTCTGACGATGATCCTGATCCTACAGTAGAGGGCGCTCCAGACAATACGGATGGGGGACCCATCACCTGCGCGAAAATGCAAAGCCCAGATAATGAAAACAGCACAAACATAGAGAAAAAGAGAGACAGAAAATAGAATCTCTAATTAAGACCACCTCTATATTTACCACCAACTGACAGTCCCCTTTTTCTAATTTTGTTCATCCGGAATAAAAATATACTCCTTATTGAGATCCTTCCCCTCTTAAGTCCTCATTTTTTTCGCCCCCTTAGTAAGGGAAATGTCTTAATAGGGAAATAATTTAATTTGGAATTGAAAACGGGCTGTAAATTGGTGGGGTTTTTTTTACAGAAATTGTCTCTTAACGGAGGTGGTGTTATTTGGAAATTATATAGATGGTTATCTGAGGTCGGTTTATATATATATATATATATATATATATATATATATATATATATATATATATATATATATATATATATATATATATATATGTATTTGTATATATATATATATATATATATATATATATATATATATATATATGTATATATGTGTGTGTGTGCGTGTGCGTGTCTGTGTCTGTGTCTGTGTCTGTGTGTGCTAACAATGCTCACGCATTTAAATTTTTTTCAAAATCCCTTTAAAATTATTGCCCTGCTTAGGGGCTAACTTTCAACCAACTTCTCTCAATCAGAAACGTACGCTACCACATTCAGGATACCAACAGTGAAAATTGACATGGTACAACAAATGTTTGTGGTCCATGGCCACCTCGAATAATACCATGAAAGTGCTGCCCTCTCGTGCATAATAAATTAACTAAGTATACACTGTTCGAAGTAGTTTGCTACAGTGGTACCTGATGTATACAACCACTGTCATGAACAGCCGCATTTTTGTGGTCACTTGGCTCAGACATAGGAGTCAAATTCTTTGTAAAATTTACCTGTGGTGACAGGTCACCTGCTGTATGTGGCCACTTTTTCTTGGTAGAATGGGTGGCCACATACAACAGGTATTATTGTATTGATTTAGCAGCAGTAAACGGAAATCTGAACTTTGAACGAGGGCCTCAAATAGCATGCACATTGTTTATCAATTTACCCGTTCTCTTTTTTATTGTCCAGCTTCCAATATTTATGATTTTGAGATATTATCAAAAGTACAATCATTCTTAACAAAACACAACAAAACAAAAACAAGAGGGCTATGTGAACAGCACGTTCTCAGCTGAGCTAAGCTTGTAAAATCAAAGTTGCAACTGAACCTGTGTAACTTGAGCTTTAGGTGAGTGGCTATGGCATTTAGAAAACTGAATCATTTCCAAGATTTGCATAAAGAAAAATAATTTTTAAAATATAAATTCCACTGGAGCATAAGAAATTGAAGAATATTTACAGAGAACTTTAAAAAGGAACATTGCCACTTGCTGGAGAAAATACGTGATATTGAGCAGTAGAATGCTCATTGACTTACATAGTAATCAACAGGAAAGCTGCATTTACCAGCAAGTACCCAAATTGAAAAAAAAAAAAAATCTTTAAAAATCAGGACTCCACAGCCGTGCCACCTGGTGAACAATCTGTTTGACCCTTTCACAAGGAAAATATCCACCAAGTTTCAGCTTAATCTGAACGACATATCTGGAGAAAAAGTCGAAAATAGCAAAAACACAAAAAAAAATCATTTAAAAAATGGGAAAAAATGTAGTGCCACCTGCTGAAACAATTAAGAACTACGAGTCCCTAGGAGTGTTCTTGTGTGATATCGAAGCAATTGGGTCGGCGATTTCGGAGAAGAATGTTTCTTTTTAAGATTTTTCCAAAAAGAACAAAACATCATCCAAGAATTTTTTAAATCACTGCCGGTAGAGACCCACCCATAGTACATTACCACCAAATTTGAAGTGAATATGGCTGACGGTTTCAGAGAAGAAGTCTAAATGCAGTAGAATGCCTATTGACGTGCATAGTAATCAATAGGAAAGGTACATTTACTGACAAGCACCCAAATTGAAAAAAAATTGTAAAAAGTCAGGGTTCCAAAGCATTGTCAATTAGTGAAAAACTTTGTTTGATCTTTTCACAAGGCACATATCCACCAAGTTTAAGCTTAATCACCACGACTGTTCTGGAGGAGAAGTGGAAAATAGCAATAACACACACACAAAAAAAATCAGAAAAAATAGTACAAAATACAGTGCCACCTCCTGAACAAATTAAAAACTAGGGAGTCCGTATGATTGTTCCTGTGTGACATCGAAGCAATTGGATGAGCGGTTTTGAAGAAGATATTTTTAAGATTTGCCAAAAAATCATAAATAAATCAATCAATCAAAATAAAAAAATCGCTGGAGTGTGACCATTTGAACAAATCTGGTAGGGACACACACTCAAGGGACATTGCCACTTAGTTTGAAGAGAATCCGGATACCGGTTTTGGACTAGAAGTCGAAAATGTGAATTGTGGACGGATGATGGGCGGGTGAGCCTCCTAAAAGCTCAGCTCACTGACAAGTCAGCTGAGCTAAAAAGTAAATATCGTAACTTTCACTTAGACCCCTTCCATCTCCCCTTATACTGGAATTGTCTTATGTAAAGATGAAATGACCCCCTACTAAAAAAAAGGATATACTATGATATGTATGGGCGAAATTGCTAGATAGTCACAACACTACATTACTGCATTCTACACACGCAGCATGTATATCTTTGTTACACATGTATATTTCTATACACAGAGCAGCTCATTGGACCTGGATAATTTAGAGGCCATGTTCAAAACGTTGATTTCCTTATACCAGGAAACTAAATTAGAACTCTTTTCCCTTTCCAACCTGAAATATTTGAGTCTTTTGTGGAACAGTGATCTGTGTCTGTTTGCCTTCCGCCTTGTATCATATGGAATAATCCGATTGATATACATTGCAGTATAGCATAAGGAAATATCCATCACAGTCACACACACAAAGATGTATGTATGTATGTATGTATGTATGTATGTATGTATGTATGTATGTATATATATATATAAACTATCTCTCAGCTCTCAAAATATGTTAGCCAAATAAGCAAGCTGTAATTTAAACCGTGATTTCAAACAAATCGATGTTCTGCGAGAAAATCGATTCCACATGGATGAATCCCCTGCACTAATCAGCATGTTTTAAATACTACAATTAAGACGCGAGTCCTGTCATTTTTTTTTTTTTTTTGCACGGATGAAAATAAAATCCTCGTTTGATTTCAAAGATTCATTATCTTTAAGTTTAAATTTCAGTCCAAATTTTGGCTTCACATCAATTTTGTTCAATACCCATAAAAAAGGTTTAATAAACTAATGTTTCCACATTTTTTGTGTGTTTATTCCAGCAACAGCTTTAATATTACTTTTACAATCAGTATAAGTTCAAGACACATATGGTCAATTTACCAAATTCAAATATGCGGTAGTCCCCTACCCGTAATTTAGCTATGTTGATCACCATGCTTACGCAAGCTTAATGTTTCTATGTCCTTGTCAGCATTTATTCATACGTAGTATGAAATCAAAAGGGTACTGGTTGATTTGATTTTAAAAGAAAGCAGTTATTCGCAGTCCCAGATAGTTTCTACAGACTTACCTGTAACATACCCGCAGCTCCAACCTCGAGCATGCCAGCGCCACCCACTGCCGGAAGCTGTGAAGGGGCAACCAAATTTAGCCCCAAAGGACCAGGTGTCCCGGGCAGCTGTAAAGGTGTCACATCGGAGGGCATCTCTGGTAACTGCAGCTCTAAGCCAGGTTCTCCGGAAGGCAACTGCAAATCAAGCTCTCCCTCGGATAATCCTTGGCCTAGTAATTTCATTCCAGGTTCACCCGGAAGTTCAAGTTGTAGACCAGCGCCGCCTGGCGGAGGGCTAAGTGGTAGGCTGTCTTTTCTGTCAGCTTCTGGACCCTGATATTCACCTTCAGCGAGTTGAATGTCGGGCATCTCCAACATATAGTCAGCAAGAAGCCGCGGTCGCACCACTGTCTTGACAGTATTAACTCCTCGCTGGGGGATAAATCGAAGAACAGAGTGTATTAAATCATGTAAATCAGAACTTCCTGGTACCTGTCATACTTCCACCGCGATTAAGTTACTGCTTTATTCGTGAACATATGTCATATGGTCATTAAATGCAACGTGTGTTGTCCACACAAAATCTGTTGTAATGACATTCATGCATTTGAACCTTTTCCCGCTCAAAAATTCTGAGTGTGCAAATGTCGTCTGCTGCCCCATTTTCCTTAAATTTGATTTGTTCTATCAACATTTTGAATGAACGAAACATTCAACATGAGTAGGCTGAGACACTATGTCAATGGCTTTAATTGGGGCGCTTCAAGCGCATGTACCCAAACTGCGCCAAGGAAAGCTGTTGGCTCAGTCTTAATTTGAACACGAAAGGGTTAAAGAATGTTCAAACCTTTGCATACTTCTTTCTGCATGCATGCGTATAGTTTATCATTATTATTCACGCATTCAAAACTGGTAGTACGGAGCGGCTGGTCCGCATAATCTCGATCCCTGGAGTTTTTATTCGATCCTGTCTTGCTGGCAACGATTTGCTTCGGTACCCTGAACATAGCACCAATAATATTGTAGACACACTTAGAGTCTACCTATACTATGCAAGTTCCACCAGTCATGTGACTAACCTGCCACTTCCGCCGGAAATTGTAAGCCTGCAGTTTCTCTATGTTTATCTTATCTCCAACTCCTCTGTGATTGGCTAGGTCGATGAATTCACATTCCAAAGCTGCCGTTGCGGTCATCCGCCTTCTGCAAGCAGATCACGATCATATGAGACCATGGGCATCACAACTAATAGTACATGAACGAGTGCTCCAACTTACTTCTTTGTTCCATAACCATGCGTTGCGGGTAAAAGCCCCCACGCGTCCCAAACAGCTTTTGTCAATGTGCAAAGTTACTATATATATATATATATATATATATATATATATATATATATATATATATATATATATATATATATATATGTGTGTGTGTGTGTGTGTGTGTGTGTATGTGTGTGTGTGTGTGTGTTTGTGTGTGTGTGTGTGTGTGTGTGTGTGTGTGTGTGTGTGTGTGTGTGTATTCGTACAAAAAAAGTGTACAATTGATACGCAAAGCTGGCTAAATACATATCTAAACATCTCAACACGACAAGTTAGCGCAACCTCCCTGTACATCAGAACAATACAATGTCGTCAATTTTATCTCGCGAAGATACTGTAAAATTGTTTCTGTCCCCCATGGTGAACAGTTCAGATATTACACCTGCAGACCTGAAGTCGTCCTCCTGAAGATATATATATATATATATTGGTACAGCTGAAATGTCTCAAGATTTGGCAGTTTCCATATTGGTAGACAATATTTTGCCTGCGTAGACAGACCCTTCTCACCGCGGTCCGACTGAGGTCGAAAAAAACATAACCCCGCCAAGTCCGCCGTCAATAGAAATCCACAATATGAATAGCGCGGCGGTATTGGTCTGTCTACGAAGGCAAGACAATATTTGGCACAGGTGAAATTCAAACTATTGAATTGCCAAAAAAAATCAAGCAATCTGATATGTAGATGGGATTCAACTGGTAATCCTAAGCACAACAAGTTTAATGATCTATCAGTAAAAAAATCGCTATCTTGAGTAAGATAACCAAGAAAAGTATCCTCCATGTCTTGTTTCAAGAAAAAGTTGGGTTTTTTGGAGACAAGATTTTTAAAATCTTGGAAGTGAGAGGATTTTTTCCCTGGAAACAAGAATATTGAGAATATATATTTTTCTTTCTTATGACAAGAAAATCATTCTTATTTTGAGAAAAAGCAGAATACTCATCTTGGTTATCTTACTCAAGATAATCATTTTTTCTGTGCAGCAATAGGTATTGTACGGAACGATCAACACTCTGCGAAAAATTGCGTCAAGCTCTCTACACAAGGATAAGAGAAGTCATATAGAACGCACCCATACAACGACATACAAACGGTTTGGAATAGTTTACATTTGGCATCTGAGAAAGCTTTGGTAAATCGAGTTAGCAATATGTTTCACCTACTGTACATATCACCAATTACATGATTAATTTGCCTCCTAAGAGTATCACATGTTCCAATTCTGTTCCCAAGGAGCATATTGATTTTCCATTTATGATGAGTCATTCCTGCATTAGTAATAAATAAATAAATAAATAAATAAATAAATAAATAAATAAATAAATAAATAAATAAATAAATAAATAAATAAACTCTACAAGTTTACTATTGGAGGGGTTTAACATATTGAAGTTTTTACTAAAACCATTACAAATTGACACCATTTTGCACAAAGCCGTCCTTGTCGGCGCCAGTAGATTGATATCGTCTGCCTTACTAAGTGATCTCATAAATATTTCTCAGATATGGCAACCAAAACCTGCTCTCTTTACTCAATAAGCAAAGCACCGTAATAAACCGTCAATAAGACAGCCGAAAGAATCCCGCCTTGCTTTACACCATTGATGATCAAAAAAGACTCGCAAGTAGAATTCTTCCGCCGCATTCTTATTGATTGCGAAGTATACAAAACTGCAAGGAAACTAGCAGGAAGTGGACACATGATACCTTTTTGTAACACCAATTTTAACATGTTCCACTCTGTCAAAAGCTTTGCTTGCATCAAGCAGTAAATAATACACATTGCATTCTCAATTGCCGTAATATTGTATTACTTCATTAACGATAAAAGTACACTGAACAGTAGACTATTGACTCTTATATACCAAATACTTATTAGTGGATCTAAGTACGTCACAATTATTGTTAATGATGAGCCAATCTCACATTTTGTCAATTGCGCTGCTGAGAGCAATCAGCCTGTAATTTTAGGAATCACTTAGTGCTCTTCTATCATTTTTTGGAATTGGAATAACCGGAAACAGGCATAAATTACCCGGTGTACAACCATGCCAAATAAGCTAGTGCTAACTATGGCTAAATATAACAAGACGTTCGGTACCAAACTTCAAATGGTCTGTGTAGTGTCCAAATTCTCCAACGTGTACCACGCTATAATTCAAAACATTTGGAAAAACATTATCAGTAACTACAAAATGATCAACGATAGACTTCACAGATGACGTCTTGTTCTCAAAAGTGTAGTCGACAAAAGCACAAGAGTGATTAATTCACAGTCAAAGCTTTCTCTTTTCAGTATCTTCCAAAACTTGAGTGTGTAATGAATTACGTCGGCTAAAGTCTGTGTTAAAGTCACCGTGTAGTCCACAACAGCACAAGAGTGATTAATTCGCACTCAAGGCTTTCCCTTTTCAGTTTCTTCCGAAACTTGAGTGTGTAATGAATTGCGTCGGCTAAAGTCCTTGTTAAAGTCACCGCCTACATTTATATGGTTGACACTGTGTATGCTAACCAATTGGAAGATTTCGGACAAAAACCTCCTGATAAACATTATCATTTACATCATCATGGTACTTGTGGCAAGGTATGTACATATTGAACAATAAGAGCTTAATAGCACCACTCATGATACTCACTGCACCCAGTTTGCGTGAATCACAGCGTATCGGGTAACATTACACTTCATGCTTTTACTCTAAATAATGGCCATCCACCAAGAGGTATAACTTCACGTAAATGATTTTCAGACTGATCAGAAACACCATGAACATGTAGATTGTTAATATGTTGGTTGAAAATACCGAGCTGCTTGTGCTATAACCAGTGCTCTTGTGACAGTATCTGCAACAGATGGATACCAGGAGCAGGTTACCTAGAGTGCCACCTTCATCGACATGCTCCATTCCACCCAGCTGGACCATTTGGTGTGGTCGGTTATGTTCTTGTTTCACTTTCTATTTCGATTTGGGTTTTTTTTTTCTTTTTTTTTCTTTTTTTTTTTTTCTTGTTTTTTGGTTTTTGGGGTTTTTTTGGGGGGGGGTGTTTTGTTTTTGTTTTTTATTTCATTTTTTTTTGTACTTTGATCTTTCCTCAGCTCTCAGTGTTCAATAGGTAATCGGCATCATCATCATCATACTACTACCATTCTAAAGCTGTTTGTCACAGGGACAACAATTGCTGTTGACATTACAAATTATGAGATTCCAAGTTTCGTCCCCTTCAGAAAACATACAGTCTGCGACTTTTCAAGACTCTTTGGTTTTGGGGAAAATATTTCTGAGACATACTGAACTTATTTCGCCTGCATACATTTTCACGGTTTTTGCATTTCAGATAAATAACTGAAGTTTAAATTTCACCATTTTTGATATAGTTCCTATCAAACCTATGTTAAATTCTATTAAATCGTGTCTTTATTTTCGTGATTTTGAGCCATCCGCAAATTTAGCGCATATAACTAGAGAATCAGGAACTGATCCTGTGCTCAGCTGACTGAGCTTGAGCCTGACTTAGGCTAGGGTTAATGAGACTAAGGCTATGCTCAGGCTTAGGCTGGGCTAAGGCCCAGATCTAGGCTGGCCCTCAGCCTGGGTGGCCTAGGTTATGGTTGTTGAATTCATGAGTAACTAAAAGATCCATCATTAGCAAGCTATAAGCCAGTATTTAAGATTGACCTTTAGTTTGATCTTTCAAGGTCACTGAAGGTCAAAATTAACCACATCAAAATGTGTTTTACTAGTCATGTTCATTAGTAATAGTAGTCACGGATCTATAACACAGCATTTCTGATCAGCCAATATTTGAATTTCACTTAAAGTTTGACCTTTCAGGGTCATTCAAGGTCAAAATTAACATCATCGTAAACCCCATGTGTATTTATCCTCTCAATGTTAAAGATTAACCACAGATACAGCAGCCATTGACAGGATATAAGCCACTATGTCCTTTGACCTTAAGTTTGAGCTTTTCAGGTCACTCAAGGTCAAAAAGAACATCACCGCCAGAAATCGCATAAGTGTTTTCCTATCAATGTTTAATAGAAACCATGGACCCAGGATGCACCATTACCAATTTCAAAGCCAATATCATATTTGCTTAGTCAGAAAACATTAGATTTCCGTGTCTGCATTCACCAATAAGTGCCCAGAATGAAAAATCCGTTAAAAATCAGGATTCCATAGTTACACCATCTTATGAAGAAACTTGTTTGAGCCTTCTACAAGGATCATTTCTGTTACCATTCAGCAACAAGAGGGCTGTATGAAGAGCCTTTGCTCAGCAGACCGAGAGATTCATCACACTTGTGGCTCTGTGAACTTGGGATAGGATCAAGACACCCATGTACTGAGTAAGTCAGTGAAATTTTGAATCAATTGGTCAAGTGGTTCTGGAGAAGAAGATTTTTTTAAACTTTGGCCAAAAATTTAACAGAAATATAGATAAAAAAAATCAAAAATCCTGGAGCGTCATTATTTGAACAAACTTATTAGAGACCCAGTGGCTTTGGAGAAGAAGTCAAAAATAACCATTGCAATCCCCAATCACTTGCATAGTAATCGATAGGACTGTATGCATTAACCGATAAGTACCCGAATTGAAAAATTCCTTAGATATTCGAAATTTACATTAACCCCGTCTTGTGAACAACTTTGGTTGGCCCTTTTACAATGAACATTTCCACCAAGTTTCAGCATAATTTGAGTGACTTTTTTTCTAAAACAGCAAAAACATACTTTTTTACATAAAAAAATTGAAAAATCATGGTGCCACCTGTTGAACAAATTAACGTCTCGAGGTCCCCAAAGTCTCCCTAAGAAATCTAGAATCAATTGGCCACGCCGTTTCGGAGAAGATTTGGCCAGAAAATAAACATAAAAATAATAAAAATCCAGAAATCACTGGAGCGCACCTGTTTAAAAAAACGTTGTAGAGACCCATCCAAGGTACACCTCCACCAAGTTTGAAGTGAATCTGATTAGTGGTTTTGGAGAAGAACTCGAAAACGTGAATTACCATTGCAATCCCCATTCACTTACACAGCAATGAATAGGCCTGTATGTAGCCGATAGGTACCCGAATTGAAAAATTATCAAAATTCAGGGGTATACAGCAACGCCCGCCACGTTGCAAACAACTTTGTTTGGCCCTTCTACAAGGAACATTTTAAGTTTCAGCATAATCTGAGTGTCTCTTTTGGAGAAGCGGTAAAAAATCGCGAAAACATCCTTTTTTAATAAAAACATATTTTAAAAATCACATTGCCCCCTGTTAAACGATTAAGGTCTAAGGGTCTCCAGACGTCTACCTACAAAGCAGTTGGCCAGGCGGTTTTAAAGAAGATTTTTTTAAGATTTGGCAAAAGAATTAAGAAAAAAAAAATCATAAAAAAAACAAAAAATCACTGGACCTTGACCATTTTCACAAACTTAGTGGTGACCCGCTCAAGATATTTTTCCAACAAATTTGAGGTGAATCTGACCAGTGGTTTTGGATAAAAAGTTGGAAATGTGAATGTTGGATGCCTACCTCGCGACTCCGGTACCAATTGTATACAAACTTGTCCCAACCGATTCCTCCCCTTTTATAACAGTCAAGGTTTTTATTTTTAAAAGGAAACTTGTTTTTATCTTGTGCACTGATAAACAGCAGTACCAATGAGTCTGTCCACGCATGCAGCCCAATGAACTATTGTGGTATGTATGTTGGGCCTTAATAAACCAATTACAGGAAAGTACATGTATTTTGTATCACAAAACTGTATTCAAATAAAGAGAGAAAAACTTTAATTTACAAGTATAAAAAAAAAGAGATTTGCTTCGAACAACGAATCTGTCTGTGTGCTGACAAAGACAAATAGTTGCCGTGTAATTTTAGATGAAACTTTTAACAGCTACATAACAGAAAGCATTCAAGTAAGGATACAGTAGCTTGATAATGTTATTAGCATGAAAAATCGCACGGTTAAAACGACAAGTCAGACAGAAGATTTTTTTTTTCAAAAATAATGGCATGTGTCAGCAAACAAACAAGATAAGGTCCTCGCAGTAAACTGTACCAAATTCTTGTATGCTTTTTATGTTTCAACTTGAAGTCAGCTGTGGACTACTGCAAGATAAGATAGAATTTCTATCTTTAGAATGTGAGTGATTTATGAAGAGCTTGTGATCTATCTAGCACGATTAGATCATGTGGTAGCCTTCAGCCTTCACAAAAAAAATCCCGATTTTTTATAAGCATAATGTATGCTTGCAACCTATTATTTAAACACTGTGTCTCTCGAGTCCAGCTGATAAAATAAAAATCATTGGTCTGCCGCTTTAATAATCTTCTGAATTTATGGATCAACTTGTTTGCTCAAACTGTTGAGTTTTTGCTGCATATGCGTATATTTTTGTTGGTTTATTCGAAATATTTAAATCCACACCTCTCTTGTTTTAGAACGCGTTATCTTCTGCCGGGGATTCCCTACTTTTGCAATGAAAGTGTACTTCGCTCTTTGCTGAACAGAATGAGAACAAGTCAATAGCTCCGCATGGCGCCGGTTGACATGGAAAGCCACTGACCTGGGGGGTACCACCATAGTATGTTTTATATACAATTTTCTAAAGAAGTGTTTTCTATTAACATGAATTTTGAGAGAGAGAGAGAGAGAGAGAGAGAGAGAGAGAGAGAGAAAGAGAGAGAGAGAGAGAGAGAGAGAGAGAGAGAGAGAGAGACCATTAACGCTGACGGAGACGATAATTTATATTTAGGCGCTTTGCGGCTATTTGACACGGAAAAGGTTTCAAATTGCCTACCCAAACTTTGTAGGTAGCAGTTCTGCTCCCAAGTTGACGCCAACTTAACTGCTTCTGTACCATGTTGATGCCAACTTTGGATAAAGTTTATGCCTACATGACAAGCCATATTCCAGTTTCGA